>CM045070.1:15014684-15297184 GCA_024542945.1 allo-octoploid hybrid of Carassius auratus x Cyprinus carpio
ACCAAACAGGGGAGAGACCAGGGGAGCCAGAACATACCGCACCCAGCCAGAATGAAATAGAAAATAACCTCGTACACACATACACTGGAGCCATAATAGCCTTGTATATTTGTGCTATTGAGGCTTTGCCTTTGTATGCGATGGCTTGCGTCCTTAGTCTTATTGGTTGGCGCTTGGTACCTGCTTTCTCTTTTGGCTGAATGAGAGCACTTCCTTCCTGCTATCCTCCACTGATGCAGGTGACAGGAGCCCAGAGACCTGGCAGGACACGTACATACACACACGCTTGCACACACGCAGGCCAGATGGTCCCAGACCCCAGTGACTGTCAAGGTGGGCCACGACCCAAAGCGTACAACCTCCCCGTTCCCATCTCCCCCTGCTTCTAGGTCTCTTTCTTTTCTTGTCTCCTATTTTCCTCTCGTCTTCCAAGCTATACCTTCTAGTCACAGGTGAGTCACGCAGTTGACAAACTCTGTGTAAATGTCAATGGGTGTTCATGGGGCATCCTGATATAGAAACCCCCCAATGCCCTCTCTGTCCTCGACACTGCTTGATTCAAATCGTTCTGGAAAGAAATCAAGTTGATTTTGTGCTTCCACTTTGCTCGAACACGTTGGTGCACTGGTCACGTGGCTCTCGGAAATCAGCGAAAGGGTTCGTTTGTCACCTGTGACAACAGGTGTAGAGATGCAATCCCTGAGGCAAAGGATGTCGGATTGGTAATTGGCGAGAGGGGCGTTACATGGAACTGCGGCAGCCATCGGCATTGGTGGAGAGAGTCCTCTGTAGACGACTGAGAGTGAGAGAAAAAAACGGATGGGGGAACGAGGCAACTAGGGAGGTGAAGACTGCGAGCAGAAAGACGGAAAGAGACAGAGGGAGGGGTGCAGATAGTAAGAGCAAGAGGGGTGGGGGTCATTAAACTGGAAACCAGGAACCACACGGGAAGTAGAATTTTAAATGATTCCCCCACAGCAATACCAGCCTAGCGGTAGGGCCATCTTGCTTGCCCTCTCTCTCTCTCTCTTATTCTCCCGTTCTCTCGGAGATGCAATTAATTTGGATGGAGGCTGCCAAGAGCGGAGAGATAGAGCGATGAGGAGTGCACCCTCTCGCACTCTGCCTGCCTGCGGTCTCACTCTAGCAGAAGAGCACTTTTTTCCCTTCCATTATGGCTATCCGCCGTCCGTCTGCTTGCAAATGGCCTCCAATACGACAACACCAGCCCAGCATCCCAACAGCTGCCAAGCTGCACCTGACAACCTAGCACTTATTTCGGAAAACAGGAAAAGCCTTGTTCGAGACAGGCTGCTGTTGTTTGTTTGTTTGTTTTTAATTGCGCTGCTCACACTTTGCCATCCTAAGAGACCTCCAAGCCTCACATTCGGTATGAGTCATAGGTACGTCTCGCTCCAAAGGCCGTTGATGGAAAGAACTGAAGGCAAGGAAGGGTGAGAAAGAAAGAAAGAAATAGCGAGTGAGGAGGAAGAGAGAGAAGTGTCATGGTACACAAAGCACGTAGCATGTAAAAAGCAGGAGGGACTAGCGCTCAGGGCCAGAGCGTGCGTCGATACGAGGGAAATTGATCGTAATCAACAGCGCCTGCAGAGCGAGCGGCTGCCCGTCGAAACTCTTCCCCCTCTCCTCTCTTCTGCTCTCCTCTTTTTCTGCACCTTGCACCTACCTCTCTGCTCATCCCCTGCAAGTCCCTCCTGGAGCTTTCAAAGTCTATGTAAACAACACACCGTATGCAGGAGATGGTGTGTGTGTGCGTGTTCAGTGTATGTTTTGTTGTGTAAGTTGGTTAACCTGTGTAGGTATAAGCGCCTACATTAAAAGGCTACATTTTCTTTATTAAAAAATTACATATTATTGCTCTATTATTAGAATACATTTATTTTATTTAATGAAAAGCATTAATTGTGCAATAGCACATATTTCTGAAAGTAAATATCATGTTATTTGTTAATGACAATGCAAATAATTGCATTTTTACCTCCGTTTAACTAATATGTGTATATGCATGTATGCTTATATACATTTTAAAACAAAACAACAATATAGTCCTCCTAAGCTAATGAGTGTTTAAGCTGTGACATCATTTCCTGTCGTGCCTTTAGTTTGCACAGTTGGTGAAGAGCAGCTGAGGCATCTGGCTCAAACTGTGGCCGTGAATTCTGAAACTGTTTTGTCCTTTAAAAACATAAGTTGCTAACAAATTGCAACATACTGACTATAACAGTTGCCAGCTTAATTACACTTAATTCGTTAAGTATATCTTATATCCTTGAAAGCAGGAAATAGTGTTTTCATATTTTCATTTTCATATTTTCATTATTTCAAGGATGCATTAAAATAAATAAATTAAGAAATGTAAAAATAACACTCTTTTGGCCTCCTTCGGAGAACAATGGCTGTGTCTGAAAGCTGAAAAATGCTGCCTCCACAGGTAGCATATAAAGGTAGCAAGGCAACAAGCCATGTCAAACCATCTACTGAGATCTGATCACAACATAGATGCATACTTCCCTGCCTATGATATCCCACAATGCTGTGCATTTAATTCCAGTGGTGCATCCAACTTTGCGTACTTATGCACTATTCTCTTACCGTTTTTAGTATAGTGTGATTAGTGTGTTCACACTCAAAATTCCAAAAGGGTGGAATTTGGGATATTTCATGCACTCAACTGTCACAGCTTTAATCACATACTAGAGGGGATGGGCTCCATTGCTGGATGACAAAATAACCCTACATAATTTCTACACTAGACGATTGATAGTGACTAGAATAAGTGCATAGTGTATAGTGTGTAATTTGGGACATAACTCATGACAATTGAGCTAAAAAATAAAATGGCGTCTAAAAGTTGGATGTCAGTTTGTGTGTAAATGTATGTTTTTGAACTATTTGCAACTTTTACTTTCGTCTGTTACAAGAAATTAATATAGTAGCCTATTAATTAAATAGTGGCTTAGTTATCAACAAAGCTCCCGGAATTTTTATTTTTTTTGTAGATCATTAGACTAGTATGCTGCATAAGTCTGTCCTTAATCAGTGTCGGGATGTGCCTGCAAAGTCACTGCCTGATAGGACAGCGAGGCAAGCTGCCTATAAGCTTTCGGACACAGCCAATGTCACACTAGATGTTGACTCTGGCCAGCTGAGTTGGCCTTCAAATTGACGTCATGATGACTGAACACCTCCATAGTGTTAATATTGATTTCAAGATGACTTTAACAGATTTTTAAAACTCATTTTAAAATATTTTTATGTCTTAATCTCACTGATTGGAGCGTAAAACATTCCACTCCCTTCCTATAAATGTACCCCTGCTACACACACACACACACACACAAAACTATCTAGGCTATATATGGAGAGGTACAGACGCAGAGAGAGAGACAGAAAGAGAGCGAAATAAAGAAAGAAGCTGCGTATTAGAAAAGGTGAAGGTCCAAGGCTTTTACGTTTCCGCTCGCTCACTCTCTCGCTCCCTCTTCCTCTTCCTCCACACACCATGGTATAATTTCTCATTTGAAGACGCTGGCATACCTGGCTGTGTGGCTGTGCTGTTAAAAGCACCGGCCCAATTATAGCATAACACCTAGCCTTACGGTTTCCATGGCTGCGCGATGTATCTGTCCCGCGGGACGCGGCGTGGAGGAACGAGCGTCTTATCAACCATCACCCTGGTAATAACACTCCCCCGAGCCTCCGCGCCTCAGCCAGGCCTTAACGAGAAGCCAGGGTGAAATCTCTCCTCCGCTTCAGCTCCAGCCATTGATTTGAGCTTAATCTGTTTCTGCGGGTGTGCTTGCGTGCGCGTGTGTGTTTGTGTGTACGTGTGTGAGTGATTGTGTGCGTGTGATGGGGGGGCTGATGGTGGGAGTGTGTGAGCGCGTGAGAGGTACCATTTATTTAACTGCGATTCTCAAGTTGCATTTATCCGAGATTCTGTTAATGCAAGCTCTACGCTTGAGAAGGAAAAAAGTAAAATAAAAAAATAAGAGTTGGAAAGTGACAGGGAAAGAGAGAGTGAGAGAGATTAAATTTTTTTTCTGAGTTATCTGATATTGCTGTTGTCTTGCTAATGGTTTTACAAATTTAATTAGTGTGTAATCTAGATTGATATTTTTATATTTTATAATTAATTTTTGTCGGCTTAAGTCAATAATATGCAAAGAAATGCATTATAAAAATTATATTAAATATAATATAATAAAAATGTTAACATTCACCATACACTATTAATTTTTGCATTTAATCATAAACTATTCCTAAATTTATTAGCATTAATGGCTATCATGTTAAAATAGTTACACACACAAAACACACAATTATAATTATTTTAATGATTTTTATTTTTTATTTTGCTTGACAGCTTCTGATCGCTATATGCTTTCTTTGTATGGAGAAGAACAGTGTTTATTTTTCATTCAGCAAATGGAAACGATGTAGAAGAAAAAAAGTGATTTGCCTTGCATTGCACTACACTGCAATGGCTTTATATTCCTGGTATATCATAGTATTCCCTACAGAGCAGTAGGTGGGTAGAAATGCGTCAATCTTATTTTATTGGAAGTTCATACACTAGAGTGTCATGTGCCCTTATAGGATGTACATATATATATATATATATATATATATATATATATATATATATATATATCTACCATATGCACCCTAGGCAATACATGCCTCATGCATGTACTGTAATAAAACAATCCCCGCCTGTCATTGTTTACGAGACAGGTACCTGTCTGAGGGGACATCTGTCAGCTCATCAGATGTGAACATATTCTGGTGCAGTGTTTCAAGGAGAAACTCGCCAATTTATGAAACAGCTTGCAGATATTGTGTGTTATGGTTTTGAGGTGTATTGTTATGTACAGTTGTGGGGTGTGTTAACTTGGAGATCTCCACAGCGATGGTGACATGTCTTCCTCCACTGCAGCAGCTCATTGGGTTTGCTCATTCACGCCTCACCCTCAGCCACAGGCCTGGGCCCTCAGGCACTCTGCCTCCCACAGCGCTGGAGCCTCTCCTCTTCTCCCTCTTCCTCTCGCTCTTCCACACCCTGAGGAGAAGAGTCAGTCAAGGTCACTGCTGAGATTCACACCCTAATTCAGTTATAAAGTAATCAGTATCCCAGTTCCTGATCAGAGTGGTCAGATTCACTTTTTTGTTGGCTTGAAATTTTTGGATAATGTTTGGGTAAATAAGATCTAGTTGCTACGTGCATAATTTTTTAACATTTATTGGTTGTACTATTCAAAAAGGGAGTTTTACTCTGTATCTATTCTTGTATTTTTTCAGAACGGGTCTCTGTACTGAAGTGTTACCCAAATATCAAAACATTCTTAAACTGAGAAACATTTACTTGAGAAGCAAAATTACATTAGATATATATATATATTTTTTTGACGAAACAAGAATATATAAATCTGCCAATGGCGTAAGAAAAATAAACATAATTCAATTAAAAGACAAGTTTGTTTTTCTTATATCAGTGGTAAATGTTTATTTTCTTGTTTTAAGTATGAACTCACTTAATTTCAATTTATTTATTTTTTTCAGAAAACAAGACGTAATAGCTTGTATAATTTTGCTTCTCAAGTAAATGACATTCTTGATTTGAATGTTTTAGATATTTGTACACATAAAATCACTTCTTTCAGTAAATATGATCAATGTAACTGGCAAATTATTTATTCATAATATCATTAAGTTGTAGGTATTGGGAAATAAATGTTGGAATTTCCTATGAAATATAAATAAAATACTTATTATTTTTATTTTTTTTCTAAAAGAAATTAATTCATAAAATGAGCCATTTTCCATTTATAATATCAGGACAGTTTAATTGCCCTGAAAAATAAGAATACTAATAATAATTTTACTAATAATGATTTTTAATATATTGTTAAAGAAAATAATAGTTATGTAAGGTTTAGTTAATATACTTTTTTTATCCCATATTAAATGCAGAGATAACTAAAATCCACCAATTTGTAGGCTGATTTCCTCCTTTGGTGCCACTAGTGGTGCAGCAACTTTCATATTTTAGATAAAATCTTAGATATAGCACCTTCTGAGGTGTTAGAAAATGTTATGGACATGAAATTATCCAATTTACATTAGTAATCTTGGAATCGATTAAAGCTTGTGCATTAGGCTTTGATATTCTGCCCGTTCTTGTTTGCTTGTATGTCGTGCTGAACGTCTCCAGCAAAGCGGTCCAGCAGGGTTATTGGGCTCTGCTGGCTGTCGCTGTTGTCTTGGCTCAGGCCATCGTGGGGAAGCAAGCGTGGGGCTGGGGGAAGGGCATGCGCATGTTGGCCGTGAGGGTGAGCAGATCAGCGCGGTTGCATGTCTGTGTGGCGATGATAAGATTCTAGGATTCTCCCACTGTGACAGGTCTGTTCGGTAGCCTGACCTTCCACTCCACAGCAGCCTGATTAACTCTACCTCACCATCCACTAAAGAGTCCAGTACCACGTTTACCAACCGCAACCTCACTGATACATAAAGAACGCCCACAACGTGCCAGAAGTACCTTCCTGGAAGCCTCCAACCCTGTCGAAGCATCTACAGCTGCATGTGCAACCTGAGATTCACCTTTAGCTTCACACTCCTACATGAACCCAACTGCAACATCTAACGCTAATACTCTACAACTGATCGCAATCCAAAAAACTTTTATAAACCAAAAGATCGGATGAAATTTAATGCTCAAATTGATAGGAAATCTTTCCTTAAAATCTATCTATCTATCTATCTATCTATCTATCTATCTATCTATCTATCTATCTATCTATCTATCTGTACCAGAGGCTGTTCTTGACCAGAAACCAAAATGGCCACCAACTTACTTGGGTTAAAGTTGGCCTATTAGGGTAGATGCCATAACTAGTCTATCCTGCTGAAAAAAGCATATTAAACTAGAGGAATAAATAATAATAATAATAATAATAATAAGAGTTATCCTAAAATAAACAATAGGGCCCTTCACCCCTTTGGGCTTGGGCCCTAAATAGCTTAAACTGGTTTAGTCTGTTCAGATTGACCTGTTGGCTGGGTTTAGAGAGGTATTGTGCACCAATCAGGTGATTTGGTCTGGGAGACCAGGTTGACAACCAGCTAAACCAGCTTAACCTGTTAATGGGTTAGTTCACCCAAAAATAATAATTCTGTTATTAATTACTCACTCTCATGTCGCTCGTAAACCCGTAAGACCTTCGCTCATCTTCGGAACACAAATTAAGAAATTTTTAATAAAATCTGAGAGCTCTCTGATCCTCTCATAGCAAGGATACCATCATGATCAATGCACAGAAGTGTAGCAAGGACATCTGTAAAATACTCCATGTGACATCAGGGGTTAAACCAAATGGGTTTTACCATAATTTTATAAAGCTATGAGAAAACTTTTTGTGCACAAAGAAAAAAATAATAACATAATTTATTCAGCAAGTCTTCTTCCCGAGTTACCGTCTTCTGCCATTTTGGAGAGTACCCCAGAATGTAATTAACGTAATCAGTGTTGTTTACGTTCAGTAGACTGCGAAAAAAAGTATTCTCGTAGCTTCGTAAAATTTTAGGATAAACTAACCCTTTAAGGCTACGTTTACATGACAGTGATGTAGCCGAAAACGGAAAAGTTTTTAAAAAGTTTCCCGTATACATGACAACATTTTCAAAATGATTTGCGTTTACACATATCCGCGAAAACGGCCAAAAACACTTTATTACTTATGCCAGGCCAGTAGTTGGCGCTGTCACCTTGTTAGTAAACAGTACCTGTAAGGAAGTGATGATTATATTATGTATATGATGCGACTCCACTGTTGGTTGTAATATGGGTGAAGTAAATTTGCACACTTTGCCGAAGAAGTATTAGCAAACTCTTGAGCAGCAACAACAGTACCATGTACTCCGCCATTGTTGTGTATGTTTGTTCGCGCTTGGCTTTAAAATCGACACATACTGCGCATGTCTACATGCCTAACACGTACTACGCACGCGCATGGCGTCACCGTTTTCAAAGTTTCTCGTATTGAGTGTTTACACGGAAACGATAACTATGGCGCTTTCAAAAAGTTGAAACCCGTTTTCAAAAATATGCGTTTTTAGTCTCAAAACGCTGTTGTCGTGTAAACGAACAGGCAAAATGCATAAAAAGTTTCCAGTTTTTGGCTGAAAACTTTGTTGTGTAAATGGCCCCTAAGTCAGACTGTAAAACCAGCTTAATCTGGCTAAGACCAGTAAGACTGGCTTTTTCAGCACAATTATACAAGCAAAAACGTTAATTCATTGACAGATATTCAAACATAATTATCTGACTTTTTTTTATTTGTGAGAAGCATAATATTTATTATATATTAAGTATTTTACCAGTGACCATTTTTTGGATGGGTCTTAAAATTGCAACTTGAGCTTTGGTTAAATGAGTTATAGTAAAGATGGATCATTCAACATGGCTCAGTTTAAAAAAAAAAAAAAAAGTTTGTGTAACTGAGTACCCATGGAACATGGTGTTAGAAACGCCAAGGTCCTGAATGCATGTATACCTTGAATGCACTGTAAATCACATCCAAAGCATCTGCCAAATGCATAAATGTCAACTGGCATTGAGATGGATGGAAATGCTAACAGATAGCTTTCTTTAGATATATTAGGGCCTAAACTTGGGCCTAACCTCATAACAACAGTGTTGCAGGTTCAAGACTTTTCTATTTTTAATTTGATCATGTAATTTGCAAAGCTTCATAGGATTGTAGTTCTTTCCTTGACTAAAGCCGTTGTATCTTTGTCTTTTTGTTAAATTTTCATATAGTTTTTTGCTTCAAGTAAAGATTTGTAACACTGTGATTCACCTCATGGTTGGCAGTTGGCTTTGTTAGTTGTTTATAGCGTTTTAACAGACTTTTTAGAACTGCAAAAAATAATGGAAAAAATACTTTTTAGAACTTATGCTGCCGGTAAATAAATACAAAATGTAACATATGCATGGATGGATCATTTACAATAAGATCACCATAATGCATTTAGAAAATATAACATTAACCAAAAATACATTTATTTGAAAAAAAAAAGTAAAAAAATAAATGATACTCAAATTCATACAAATCATGTTGCCGGATTTTGTATTTCTTTTTCATCTATAAGAAAATTCATGTTAACATAAATTACTTACTTTCAGTGTGTCAGTATTTTTTGGATACAGTGCGGATAACTGTATAACACTTTATTCCCTAAAGTTAGATATGTTTGACAGAAAAATATGTCTATTCAGCACACGTAGATAGGCTATACATGGCGTTTTTTGTATCTGTAGATATATTGGCTGAAAACTATGTCCTCTCTCAGGTATATATGTATTCACACACTGACCAAAAGAAAAAAAAAACATTGTTTTTTAGCCTTCAGCCCAACACACACACACAAACACACTGCATTCACTAACAGGCTCAGCTACACTACCATCCCTCTCTTGCTCTCTTTATCAACACCCCCCCCCCCCCCCAATGCATACCTCTCTCTCACTCTCTCACTCTTTTTCTCTCTCCCTCTGTGATGGCAGGACGGGCAGTGAGCTGTGCGGCTGGGAAGAGGCGAGGACGCCGCGGCGCACATTAATAATGCAGAGCCTCAGCTTCCTCCCAGCGCCGCGGCCATGGCACTGGCCCATCGCTGTCACCAGGGGGGAGCTGGGAACATTCTCTCTCTCTTTCGAGCTCTACTTCTTTCAGTCTCTCTCACATAAACACACACAGACATACACACTTTTACACAAACCCAACCAAACTGGGCCTCCACCCGAGACTGTGGCTCATTACAGATCCTGCTCTGATGACTGCACCACAGACCTGGGCTCATTACGGCACTAAGGACTCTATCCAGCTCTCCAGGCCTGCAGCTGGTACCTCCACCTCTCTCCGGCAGCACTACACTTTGCTCTTGTATTCACATAATCTGCATACTTTTACTTCCACCTGTCTTACTTGGTCGTAAAAATTTAGTTTTATTAGTTCGCATTTGCGGTAGGCTAACCATGTTTCTTGTATGCAGGAGTGTTACGACGACTGCGATTTCTGCATTTATTCAGAGTTAATCATTACTTTTCAAAGTCTCATTACTCAGTGTGTCCCACAGGCATCGCTTGACCCTATTTAGGGGGGGCTTTCGTCCGCCGTCTTTCATCTCAGACCCTCTAAAAAGCTGCAATTAACTCGGCTGCAGCAGGAGCTGTCTGAGGCTAGTTCACTCCCCTTACCAGTCGTTAAAAAGTTTGCTACATTAAGTATTATACTTCCCTCTAGTCAGCAGTGGTCCTGGTCATAGACGATATAGGGCAGCAGTGAGATCTCTAATCCGCATGCATAAAAATATGTAAAAATGCAAGTAATTTGAATATATTTTTATTTTATTGTTATTTTTAAATAAAAACATAGTCCACCCAAATAAAATTCTGTCATCATTTAAATGTACATGTTTTTTGTTTTTCTGTGGAACACAAAGGAACATATTTTGAAGAATTTTGGTAACTAAATAATTTTGGTTCCCATTGACTTCCATTATATTCTTTGACATACCATGGAAGTCAATGGGTCAAAGTCAAAATTGAACATTCTTCAAAAATATCTAGAAGAAAGAAATGTGGACAGATTTGGAATGACATGAGGGTGAGCAAATGATGACAAAATTGTTGGGTGGACTGTCCCTTTAAGCAAGATTTAATCTTGCATCTTGTACTTCAGGAAAGAAATATTCCTCTTATAATGCTATTTAAAATAGTTCCTACACTCCTGATTGTATGTTTTACTTATTAGATAATGAGTTTTCAATTTGAACATGTTCATAAACCTTAGTCAGGGTAGTGCAATATTTCATTTTTGACAAGTATAAAAACAAGGTGCGTTCATAGCAATTGTTTAGCAACGGAAACATCTTCCTAAAAAAAAAGAAAAAGCTTTTAGTAGACAAAACTAAACAGTTTTGAAAGTTGTTTTGAGTTGATAATTGACACAATCTTTATACAGGACCTTTATACAGTGCGACTGCAAGTTTTTCCCTCATAGCCACGTTAATATCAACATGGCGTCTAACCTGATTAAGGTCTATGGACATAGATAATAATTCTGTAGGTAGCAAGTATCCATGCCAGAAGGTTTATTCCCCCAAAATCCACACACACAATCCATGTGAATGATGCACCCGCCCCATGTTCTCATTTGTGTGGTGATCTTCAGAACAAAAAGCTCAAAAGGTGCCAAAACAGCCTTACCTTCCCATTTACCTTATTACTGATTAGCCTTCACAGACTGCTGGTCAGAGACGTTGGCTGAGTATCAATAATTCATTGTCTTTTAATTGTGTTTTTTTTTTACCTTTAAATGTCAGACTGTACTGCACAAAGGAATGCAAAGATATTAAGATCAGTGGGCCACAGACAAAGCCAGAAGCACACTCTTCTTCACTGTTATTGTTATAAGTGTGTCAGACATCAAGTAGAAGAAGATGAAGAAATCAAAGACTCTTGATAAAACATCTTTATCGCATCTCAAAATGACATATTTTGTCCCATTGCTTTTTATTTTACTGTTTGAATGGAAAAGGGAACAATCTAGAGGATTCTGCGAACATTTCCATATTGTTATAATTTTTTTGTACGTTTGTTGCTGTTTCTTAAAAAACATGCAAATAGACAGACGTCAGAGCTGTAAATTTTCGACACAAATACATGCATTTGTTTTTATTCACAAAACCAGCCCATAGTTCTAATCCAATACAAACATTGCTGCTTTTTTTAAAAGATGTAGCTACCGGCAATGTCATGAAAACAAAACAAAAACAAAAAAAGTTCAATCTTTTTCAGTGCGTTTGATAGAGCCGAGCAAGTGCTGTGGAGGGCTCCATAAAAATTCAGACCTGTACACTGAGAACAATAATGTGACGAGCCGTAATAAAACGTAACATCACGTGGAACGTGATTCGACGTGATATTACGCGACATGATATGATGTAATCTGACATGATATAACAAAAGGCTGTCAGTACAATAAAACAAACTGAAATATTTAAAGTTTGGAGCTTCCAGTAGTAACAACCCTACAGAAACAATGACAATTTTATCTTCCAATTAAGTTGTCGTCAGAGTAGGGTTTTTTTATGATGCATATTTGTTCATTCAGAAAACTGGATTTGTAGATTTTGGAATATTTACTCTCCCTTGAAAGACAAACACTGATCAGTTTTTAAAACTCTAAATTTAAATCAAACTAAAAAAAAGAAACAATCATAAAATACAGTTTATAAGTAAGAACAATGGTCCTAAATTACAATAGTGCTTGCCATTAGCCACTAATTTTAAAATATAGCCGTAAAATTTACATTCTCTACACAAGTACTGTATCTTTCCACACGTGAACAACATTAACACCAAACACAGAAATTTTGTTGATTGTCCATACTGAGTCCGCCATTTCTGTTTGTCAATGAACAGTTCCATGTCTAAGCCACAGAAAAAATCTGCTGGAAAAGGGACAAAAAGGTACCAAAATGGAAACATATAAAAGGGAATGAAAGTTGCCATAGATATTTTTATGTTTAAATTTTTGGTTCAAGGAATAAGTAGGTGCATCCATTACTCGTTTGATTCTTTTTGTATTGTTGTTTTATTGTTCTGTATCTTGTGATGAAGTTTTTTTTTTTCATAGTTGTCTTGTGTTTCTTTTCTTCTTTTTTTCACGTAGTTTGTGTTTGTCAGCCAGTGTTGGTGCCCGAGATGATCCAAGCGAGAGTTGGCATTGCACTTGATGGCAGAGTTTTGGGTGGAGGTCAGAGGTCACAGTCCTACTGGAACCACCGGAACGCTGCACCCGTCGGCAGCATCACCTTCTTAGAGAAAGAAAAAGAGAAATGGGGGGAGGGGACAGAAATGGGGTGCATTTAGTAAAGTGCGGGCTAGATAAAAAAAAAAAAAAAAGACATATAGACCTAAATTTGTTAGATCCAACTTAGCATTTTGTGGCTTTTAGTCCATGTCTGTTGCTTTGAAGTCTTTCTTTTTCACAGCAAAAATACTGATGACTCATCCTGTACTAAACAGATTTTTGTCCAATCACATGCTCTCTAGAACGTGAATTCCCCGCATCCGAATAACACCTGCAACGGACTAGCATTTAGCTAATTGGGTCTCTCAAGGTGCGTCCGGAAGTGCTCACTACTCCACTTGATAAGGAACAAATTTATCTATAAATTGTCTATACTGTAGGCCTACAAATGTCTGTATTATGACTGAAATCCAAACGTACATAGTCTGCCATGTTGGCTCTGTTATCGTCACTTGACTGCCAATCATGAATCTTCTCCTGTGGCCTCATGAGATAGTACAGTGTCCATTGGATCCGTACTTCAGAATCTTGTCATAAGTAGTAGGTCATTGAGTACATTTCGTCTACTTTTATATAATACTAAAAAGACAAGAACACTAGTAATTTTGCACAGTGTTTTTCATCTACTATATAATATTGAAGTATGCATATTCAGATGCAAGTTGTAGGCAATCAAAGTACTTTTCACTTCTGTTTTATGAATACTACATAGTCTGACATACTACTTATTCCACATACCCTTTTTCGCTTACTATATTAAAGTATGCATATTCGAACGTAAGTTGTAGGTCACTGAGTACTTTTTGCTTACTGTTTTACAAATGCTATGAAATCTGACATACTGCTAATTTGACTTTTTCGCTTAATACATAGTATTAAAATATGCGTATTTGGATGCAAGGTCATTTTATAAATACTACGAAATCCAGAATGCTACTTTTTAACATACTGTTTTTCGTCTACTATATAGGATGGAAATATGCTTATTCGGACACAAGCTGTAGGTCATCAAGTACTTTTTTGCTTACGTTTTATGAATACTGCAAAGTTTGCATACTACTAATTTCACATACTTTTTTCCCGCCAACTATATCATATCGAATAATGCATATTCAGATACAAGTTGAAGGTCCATGAGTACTTTTCACTTACTGTTTTACGAATACTGCCAAGTTTGACATACTACTAATTTCACATCCCCTTATCGCTTACTATATAGTATTAAAGTATTCATATTCAGATGTAAGTTGTAGGTCACTGAGTACTTTTCGTGTATTGTTTTATGAGTACTATAAAACCAACATCCTACTAATTTCACACAGTGTTTTCACCTACTATATTGTATGATAGTATGCATATATTTGGATGCAGGGACAGATGTGACGTAGCTAAAGCTTATTGGCAAATTTTAAAAAAGGGGATAAGGTATTAGATATCTCCTGCTTAAACTTCCTGTTTCAATAGAAAATATATCAGGGGACAAGCATTTGACAAGCAATACACCTTCAAATGAAGAAAATTATGTGATTAAATTCTAAATTTCATTCTACTATAAGCAAACACCATTTAGAAACTGTTTCCAGGCAAAAATACAGAAAAAATACAGACTTTGGTTGTTTTGCATCCTTTCGCTCTCCTCTGCGGCCGTATGATTCATCTAATTTCTCCTTCTCTCCCTTTCCTTCCCTGTTCTGTCTTTCCTGCCCCCCTCCTCCTCTCCAGCCATGGGCCATGGCCCTGGCTCCACGTGAAACCCGATACGCCACATTCATTATTTAGTCACCACGCAGTCACGTCGAGCACCCACCACACTGCTCTCGCTACGGCCTCTTTATATATCTCTCTCTCTGTATTCTTTCAGTGCTGCACGTCTTGTTGGTTTGGTGTCTGCTATTGAACTCAGGTGGGTGCTGAGTCCGGGCCAGATGAGGAAAAGCAAGAAGCCTTGTGAGGCAACGTTGAGGTTGAAGGGGGCTAAAGCTCAGGCATTGCTGGAAAGATATAACGCCTTTCCCCTAACAGTGCAACACTACTGCGGCACAGAATCTTAAACATTCGCCAGCACTGGCCCGAGCTATGGGCGGCAAACACATCCCCGCTCACATGATCACACGTGCACCAGCCCACACACTCAGACTCAATATCATTCAAGCGTTCCTGAACGAGACAAACTAAGACAGACGTGTTTTAAACACACAGAGAAATATATTGGCCAGACTTAACGGACTAAACTACAGTGCTCCCATGACAACAGCTGGGCAGATGTTAACTCTGAACTCTTTAATGGTTTAGCACTTCCTAATATCATGTTGTAAATCAAGGTTGCAGGTGTATTTTAAGTATTTATTGGATGAAACAACATATTTTCATTGTCAATTTTCATTGGCAGGCAATTTTCTTTTTTTAGTTTGGAGAGTATATAATACTTATTTTCTGTCAGAGCACAGTAAATAGAATAAACTTTTGTGGCTGATAGAATATAAAGTGTCAGACATCAAAATTGAAAGCAACATTGCAATTTTCCTTTATGGAGAAGATAATCACAGAATGCATTGAGATTCAATACCCAAATATATTGGTAAAATATATATATATATATATATTTTTGAAAAATGTAAAATTGTTATAATGACTTATGATGATTATTTTAAATGATAAATTATAAATTATAAACAGCATATTTTGAAAATAATTTTCCAACAAAGTCCTTTAAATCTTTTTATATTTGCCATGGAGTTACATTATAGTTATTTTTAAATAAATATAAATACATAATATTTTTTTGACATGAATATTTTGCTAAATATATGTTGCTATTAAAATATTGGCAGAGCAAGTAAAAATCTGATATTGCTCAAAAATCCTTACTGTTGAGACCAGCTTAATATTCTGTTTTGTGTTGCATTTCATGCATATACCTAATACAGAGACGTAAATGAAAATTTGAGTAAATACTCATTTGAAAACAATGCAACATGCATACTGCTGACTGCATGTAAAAATAAAATGCAACACTGTGGGTGTGTCTTGCACACAGATGCCTGAGAATTCATTGGTGGTGACCTTTGGCTTGTCACAACCCACTAGAAGTGACCCTAACGCCCAAACCTCTTTCAAAAGCCTAGCCCACATGCAACCACTATGACGCCTGACCCACAACCTTTAACCCTAAATCTGTACAAATACTGGTTCCTGACAAGGGGGTGACTGCACGGTAGCGTGCGTTTCCAAGGTCATCATTCATGCAAGGTGTCAACCAAAAGATCCACCATCTTAATCTGTGTTTATTGATTTTCCTATGAATAAGTTACCGCTCCAATCTGCTGAGGGTTCAGTTTCCACAGGTCAGTGATACACTGGAGCTGTATTACTGACCTATGGGGACAAGAGCACAGTTTCACTGTTTCCGTTCAATAAGCCTGAGCTAAAATTTGTGGATTGAAGGTTAAATTAAGTAATTTTGATTTCTTGGGCCATTGTCAAAAAGACTGCATTTGTTTGATCAAAAATACAGTAAAAACAGTAATATTGTGAAATATATTATTTCCATTTCAAAAACTGTTTTATATATATAATATTTAATTTATTTCTGTTTGCAAAGCTGAATTTTCAGCAACCATTACTCCAGTCTTCACTGTCACATGATCCATCAGAAATCATCCCGATATGCTGATTTTCTGCTCAAAAACAATTCTTATTATTAGCTTAAAGCAGTTTTTGCTTAATATTTTTGAGGAAACCATGATACACTCTCATTCAAAAGTTTTGGGTAAGTAAGTAAAAAATAAAGAAAAAAAATTATACTTTTATTCAGTTAGGACACATTAAATTGATTAGCAGCGACAGTAAAGACAATAACAATTGAGCATAATAATTGAGCATTTTAGAATGATTTCTGAAAGATCAGCTGGAGTAATTCATGCTGAAATTCAGCTTTGCTATCACAAAAACAAATTTTAATATATAAAAATAGAAAACAGTTATTTAAATCGTAATAATATTTCACAATATTAGTTTTTACTGTATTTTTGATCAAATAAATGCAGCCGTGGTGAGCATGAGACTTTTCAAAAACATGAAAAAAAAAAAAAAATATATATATATATATATATATATATATATATAGATACATACATACATACATACATACATACATACATACATACATATTTTTGACCCTTTTGGACCCTGTTTCAGAAAGTGTCTATGCTGATCTGTCTATTGCATTCCATGACTTAATGTGTGTGCTGTATGCAGCCCTGCGGTCATGTGTACCTTTGCTTTGTAAGTGAGTGAGAGTGTGAATGTGTGTGTGTCGGGGTGTCAGATAGAGGTGCAGGGTGACAGCTTCTCTCTGTGTGCGCATACCAAGAAGAGACCGTCTCCCCCTTTCAGAGCACTGATACCACCATCATCTCAAATCAACCCTTCACTCTCTAATGCAACTGTCATGAGACACACACACACACACAGACACAGACACAGACACACACACACACACACACACACACACACAGACACACATTTACTTACTTATCTAAATGGGGACATTGCATTGACCTCTATTGATTTTATATACAGCTATAGTTATAAAAACCACATCCTAACCCTAAGAGAAAATATTCTGCATTTTTACAATTAAAAACTGTACAATTTATAGTGTGTTTTTGTCCACAAAACATGGTATATACAAGATATAGACTCAAAATGTATATTTATATATTTACACCGTCAAAAACTGTGCTGAATTCAATTAAGTTGATTTATTCAAGTCAACAATATTAGACTATTTTATATGATTAAATCACCTTGACTACATTAGGTTACACTTCTAAACAATTTAACACTTGTATGCTACAGACTAAATTAAATTAATTAAATTAAACCTTTTGTAACTTTAGAATCAATCAATTAATATTAATAATAATAATAAAAAAAAATTACAAAATAAAGTAGTCGTTGCTGGTTTAAGCTGGTCTAGCTAGAGCTTAGCTGATTTAGCTGGCTGGTCAGCTGTTCTTCCAGTCTAAACAGCTGACGAGCAAAACTCTTCTGAAACTAGCAAAACAAACCAGCTTGACCAGACAGGATTAGTAAACCAGTTTAGCATGGCTTAAGCTATTTATTTTTTAAATATGACAAACACACACTCATTTAGTGCTAGAAGCTAACATTCATATGCAGAAGAAAAGTTTGCATATAAATTGATATATAAACACTGACAGAATAAATATATAATCCATATTTTTTAAGGCACAAAATATTTAAAGGGTTAGTTCACCCAAAAATGAAACTTCTGTCATTAATTATTCACTCTCATATTTTCCAAACCCGTAACAACTCTCATAGACAGCAAGTGTCATTAAACGATCAAGGTCCAGAAACGTAGCAAGGACATTGGTAAAATAATCCATGTGACATCGGGGGTTTAACCGTAATTTTACAAAGCTTCAAGAATACTTTTTGTGCAAAAAACAAAACAAAAACAACTTTATTCAACAATTCATCTCCTCCTCATCACCCTGGTGCCATTTTGGAGAGTATCCACTGAATGTAAATGGCGTATACTGTTCAGTGTCAGTTGCGCCAAGCGGAAAACCGCATACGCGATTGACGTTCAGTGGATACTAAGATTTCATAAAAAATACCTTAATTTGTGTTCCGAAGATGAACAGAGGTCTTATGGGTTTGGAACAACATAAGGGTGAGTAATTAAACAATTTTCATTTTTGGATGGACTATTCCTTTAATGTTAGAGTGAAATGTAAAAAAAACAGTTCCTCGCAATTTCCTCACAGATACGTAAGCTAACAAATGCTAACATGAGAACTCATTTACGCGCATTAACACAGCTAAAATAAACAAACAATCAGTCATGCAGCCATTTGCAAGCAGGGTTCTGAGATCTTGGAGTGAACGTGAGCGTCAGTCCGGCAAGCCTCACGCTCCTAATTCTCCCATGCTTCTTTTATTTCCATTCAGACGCAGGTTTCCTAAAATAATTCCCCACATCTCCAGTCAGTGAGATGTGAGGTGGCAAAGGCCTTGACCGTCTGCACGCTACCTCCCCCCTCACTCTCCCCTCTGTTTTTATGGCTCTTTCTGTGATGCCAGCAATGCACCGTGAAAGCTGCAAAACTCTCAGTACTGCAAGATCACTCTCTCTTAAACACACACACACACACACACACACACTCACCCTGTTACTTTACCATACACACACCAATACAATACACCTGTCAAACACAAACTTGAATATAAGTTCAGTGCAAGTGCAGGCTTCAGTTAGCCCTGCAAAATGTGCTAGGATAGGTTAGACTGCAAGAAGCTGGCTGACCAAGTTAGTCTTGATGATTAAGCTAGTTAAGACTCCTATGATGATAGATAAGACTCCATGTTTTTATTATTGGTGATGAGGTGATAAGCAGTCTAAACAGCAAAACTTTAATGGTGAAACAGCCTTCATAAAGCTGGTTGGTCAGGTTAATCTTGCTAGTTAAGTTAAGAATTCCAAGCTCATAGATACAGTCATATTCTGTTTTTTAATTAATTGGCATGAGATGTTAAGCAGTCAGCATGCATGTGGCTGGTTGGCCAGGTTAGACATGCTTGTTAATTTAGTTAAGAATTCCATACTGATAGATGAAAATCCATGTTCTAATTAATGGTGATAAGATGTTGAGCACTGTAAACAACAGTATGTTACTGGTACATGTAAACTGTCTGTAAACTGCCTACATGAAACTGGCTGACCAGGTTAGTCATGCTAGTTAAGCTAGTTAGGACTCCCATGGTAATAGATTGATTCTATTTTGTAATTAATGTTGATGAGATGTTAAGAGATCAAAACAGCAAAACTTTACTGGTCAAACTAATCAGTCTGAATGAAATTGGTGGACCAAACTAGTCTTGTTGATTAAGCTAGTTATGAATCCCTTGATTGTGGATAGGATTCCATGTTCTGATTAATGGTGATGAGATGTTATGTGGTCTAAATAGCAAAACATTATTAGTGAAACGAGTCGGCCTACATGATGCTGGTTGACCAGGTTAGTCTTGCTGGTTAAGTTGGTTAAGAATTCCATGCTAATGAATATGATTTCATGTTCTAATTAATGGTGATGAGATGTTAATTGGGCTAATTGACAAAACTTTACTGGTGAAACTGGTTGGCCTCCATGAAGCTGGTTGACCAAGTTAATCTTGCTAGTTAAGACTCCCATGGTAACATGGTTGGTTCTATATTTTGTAATTAATGTTTTTCAGATGATAAGAGGTTTAAACAGCAAAACCTTACTGATGAAGCCAGCTGAACAAGTTAGTCTTTCTGGTTAAGTTAGTTAAGACCCACATGCTGATAGATAGCATCTCAGGACCATGAATAAGATCATGAAATTCTAAAAATAGTTAAAATGGCAAAAAAGTATTGTTAAAGTCGGACTGTGTGACACTGATTGCTGGTTAAGCTAGTTAAAGGGGTCATACGATGCTGCTAAAAAGAACATTATTTTGTGTATTTGGTGTAATGAAATGTGTTTATGCGGTTTAAGGTTTAAAAAACACGTCATTTTCCCCATACTGTACATTATTGTTTCTTCTCTATGCCCCGTCTTCTGAAACGCATCGATTTTCACAAGGCTCATCTCTCTGAAAAGTGAGATGTGCTGTGATTGGCCAGCTATCCAGCGCATTGTGATTGGCCGAATGCCTCAAGCGTGTGACAGAAATGTTATGCCTCTTAACATATTGTGAAGCCTTGTCCGGCCAGAGCGACAAGACAAAAACATAAAACCCATTCTAAACGTGATATAAACATGATTTCTAGTCGTGTTTTCTTTTGGAAGGCAAAAACTAAGTAGTTTCGCTTTCTCAACAGAACAACGTCTCACACTGCGGCCTTGAGTGAGCCACGGTCTAGAGTGAGCCGCGGCCGGCTTGAGTGAGCAGGGGCGGGGGGCTTGAGAACAGTGCGGCAGGCGGATTCTAGGAAGGAGCGTACTTTGGTCTTGCAGCAACCACATGTGATGATCCCGGGCTGGACTCCGCTTCATCCACAGTGAAAGCCGATTCAGCTATCCACAGTGCAAAGTTGATGTATTTCCTCAGTGACCAGCACGGATCAGCTCCAGGCATGACGAAGCGTATATCTTCCTCTTTGGGAAGGCAAAATAAAGTAGTTTCACTTTCACAGTGAAACACACAGCGTCTATACGACATGGCAGCGGCGGCAATAACAATACTACAACGAGAATAAAAGGTACGCCTTCTTTCTTTGCGTGAACATCTGTGCGGTGTTATGCAAATCTTCCCACATTGTGACGTAGATATGTGGGGGCATGTTAGAACGAACCGTTTCAGGGAGGCTTGGACGAGTGTTAACTTTTATAAAGAATATCTCTTTGGATTTGAGACTTTAGTCTTTGCAACTTCACAGATCTTCTTTATTCACCAAGAGCTTGTAACACTCCAAAGATAAAGGAAAATTTGAAATCGCATCATATGACCCCTTTAATAAATATGATGGGGACAACAGTTCACCAGCATTTAAAGCACAATGTACTTGTATGTTGGTGATCATCACGCAGTGCGGGTGTACTGGTGTCCCCACCAGGTTTCTTAACCTACTTAACCAACTATGCAGAAGTGTAAATGTCAACTCAATTGCCATTTTAGTATAAAGTTTAAATTCTGTTAAAAGCAGTTCCAGTACAACCAAAAGCATCACACTGGTTAACTGGAATCCTGATTTTTAGATTAATTTGTATGTTTTGAGGTGATTATGTATACAAAATTGTACAGAAAATTGCAAAAAAAAAAAATAATAATAATAATTGAATACTCTTTTCTATTCTAAACAAAACTAACCAAAAGGCTCTAGTGTTGGGTAATTTTTAGCACAACATCTAGTAACTAACAACTTCACTCTCAAAAGAGAAATACTAATCAATGTTACTGTATTACAATATGTATTATATACAGTATGATGACCTCATCTACAAAACCTAAACAATCTTTAGGTTTCGTCAAGACTTTAACGTGGCATTAATCTGTAGCCAACAATATGCAACATCTATCCATTTAACTTGTATTCACAAATTCGAAAAAGAAATACGAATTGATGTGTTGTGCTCTGTTTGGTTTCCACTGCGCTGTTTCAACTCCATCTAGTAGCAATAAAACAGCAGGTGCAGCACATCTCAGACGCTTAGTGCAAAACTATTCCCATCATAATAGGCACTGGAATTAACATCTATTTAAGAAACCATAAACCGGCAGCGCTTTATGTTTTAGACACATTTTAATCACATGGGCTCCCTGAGACGCCATCAGACGTGACCTTGTTTGACTCCACACTGACTGGACAGCTGGGGGAGCAGACGTGGCATGGAATTATTCGACCATTTTTAATGACTGAAACGTTAGTGACACAGCATCACCATGCCATTATTATTCTTACGGCTGGTGTTTCAATGAGTCTGTAATCAGCAAACAAAACAACAACCAAAAAGATAATAATTAATTATTTACAGTTTTATTTATGTGGAAGACTTCAAATGGACAAATCTAAAATCCCTGTGAATATAGCAGATGTCAGATAAAAGGAAACATGAGTACCTTCAAACTAATTTAATAATTTGTCCCTTTTTTATCTAAAAAGAGCCTAATACATATTAGGCACAGAAACATCAAACATGAGGAGTGTGAATAATAACTGGAGACACAAATGAACATGTTTTAAGTGTACAAGCATACACGGTCTAAGTTCTGATAGATAAACAAGAGTCACAACAGATCAATTCATGTCAAACTCTAATTAAATTGAAACTACTGATGTATTTCATGTACGATATTTGACCTTTTTATTTGCACCAGATTTTGTGGAAAGCTTTTATTGATTACACTACCTATCTTTTTTCATGTTTTTGAAAGAAGTCTCTTGTGCTCACCAAGCTGTATTTATTTAATCAAAATGCATTAAAACAGTAATATTGTGAAATATTATTACAGTTTTTCTGTTAGAATATATTTTAGAATGGAGATGTAATGAAACTGTGATACACTACCATTTAAAAGTTTGGGGTAAGTTAAGGTAAGTTTTTTTTTCCTAAAACGTAAAAGTGAAAGTAAAGACATTTATTTATTCTTTTAATCTTGCAAAATATTTCTATTTCAAATAAATGCTATTCTTTTGAATTTTCTATTCATTAAAATTCTTTTTTTTTTTTTTTTTAAATCATGAAAAAACTATTCTACGCAAAGGTTTTCACAATAAAAAAATATTATAATAATATAAAAAATATTATGTAGCACAACTTAAAAATGGATAATAATAAATGTTTCTTTAGTAGCAAATAAGCATATTAGAATGATGTTTAAAGGATCATGTGACACGGAAGACTTGAGTAATGCATGCTGAAAATTCAGCTTTGCCATCACAGGAATGAATTACAGTTTTAAAAAAAGTTATATTAAACTACTAATATTTTTGCAATATTATGATTTTTACTGTAATTTTGATAAAATAACTGCAGCCTTACATCTGTGCATAAAAAGCTTTTTTCTTAATACGACAAAACGTTAATGACCCCAAACTTTTGAATAGTAGTGTTTTTGGTGCTTGGTTAACATTATCCACTAGACCAGGGGTCTCCAACCCTGCTCCTGGAGAGCTACTGTCCTGCAGATTTTAGCTCCAACCCCAATCAAACACACCTGAAGCAGCTATCAAGGTGTCCAGGGCTACTTGATAATTACAGACAGGTGTGTTGGAGCAGGGTTGGAACTGAAGTCTGCAGGATGGTAGCTCTCCAGGAGCAGGGTTGGAGATCCCTGCACTAGACTATGTAAAAGAGCAAATTATTGATTAAAGAGTATAAAGACAAACATAAAAAAACTCCAATTAGGTTCAGTAAGTTAACATTAAAAATTATGCAATTGGACTAACAATCTGAATACTTCTACAACATTTATTAATCTAGGTTAATGTACATTTTTACATATACTGACGCATCTTTAACATATACAAACATTAATAACAATAAACAATAATATATTAATGAATCAACATTAAACTAGATTACTAAGTGCTGTAAAATTGTTGTAGTTCATTACCAAATGCATTAAATAATGTTTACAAACTGAACCTTCTTCAATATTTTTTATATGAAATAGCATGCACTGATCATTTACAATAAGACATGGAATGTGAATTAAGCAAATGGAGTTAATTTTGATTTCATGATGACTTTAAAATAAATAATATGTGAAATTTATCCAGCACAATTCAAACACTATTCAAATTTGGGAATTTGTAAAATCAGAACAACTCGGGTTGACCTCAGCAAGAAGTCTGTAGGACCATCAGCCCCCACTAAAGTGAGAGAGGAGGGGTGGGCTGTTCGTCACTGACACCTGGTGCTCCAGATGACAGCCCTGCGGCCAGATGGATTACGCCGTACATAACAACACAAAAACACATTCACATATATGTTCACATCATGCCCACTCTACATCCTTAAACATACCACCTCGATACGATTCTTGATCTTAACAAAAGCAGCAACTCTTAAACCACCAGTCTATCTCAAAACTGAACTAATGAATGAAGGGACCTATAAAAGCATCCATACCGGAGGGCGTCATGTCTCTAAGGAGTGTCCTAGTACTGTCAGGGAGGCAGGATGTGGGAAGAGTGACGTGATGCCGCTGTGGGGGGCAGATTAGAACAAACCCCATGGTGCATGTCTGGCCGTATCTCCCTCCCCCACTACTGTCAGTGCCACCTGTCACCCCAAAGCCTCATCTCCCAGCCTAACCCTCAGGAGATACCACCACCATGTACAAAGTTCACCCAAATTAGAAGCAAGGAAGGTTATTACGCTTTCTGGCCACAAAACATACTCTCTGTAACATTAGCGAACAAATGCAACTAAGTAAGTTCACAGAGTCTCAGTATCGTTTACCTCCAGTGCAGCAGACGGTTTCTTCTTGAGCTCCTCGCACTTGCGGAACTTGCAGATCTGGTGGCCCGTCTTGCGGTTCCGGCAACTGCTGCACTGCTCGCAGTTAATCCTGCGCCGGCAAGGTGGGCACATCCCACAGCGTTTCCTTTTCTTCTTCCCGGAGCTAATGGCGGAGGCCAGCTCGCTTTGCACTGGGTACTCCGTCAAGCCAGCCATGTGCAGTGCGCTGTCGGCGAGGAAGACTCCGGCAGGCGTCATGATGAAAAGCCCTGGGTTGAAGGGGAAGCCGCCACTGCCCACACCGTATGGGAAGTCTGTGTGACCCCCCACCGTTTCAGCCACTGACGCCCCTTCCAGGTCGACCGTCCCCACCTCGCCCCCGCCCACTCCCATTCCCCCCGGAAGCAGCATGTGCTCCATACCTGCCCGCTTGAGCAGCGCAGCTGCCTGGGCAAAGTGTAACAGGCCATTCTGTCCCTCCAGCATCTGCTCCAGGGTTCGGTCCAGCTTGCTCGGCACCAAGGCCGAGACGGAAGGCTGCTGCGGCTGCTGCTGGGTGGGCTGGGGCTTGGCCGCGTGGCTCTTTGCTTGGCCGTTGTGTTTCAGTCCGTTGGTGGTCTGGGGACATGCAGCGGTGTACTGCGAGAGGGTACGAGACCTCTTCAGGCTCTTGCTGAGGGGCTCGCTGATGATACCACTCCGGTTGCGGCGTTCGATAATGGGGCTGTCCTCCCCACAACTGCGCTTGTCCTGGTCCTGGTCCGTGTCCTGGTCCTGGGCCTTGGGTGTCCGGCTGCCCTCCGGCTGTCCGCCAGACATGGTCCAGCCCCGGGGTGTGAGCGTGGGAGGGGGGGCGGGGTTGGGGAGGGGACGGGGCTGGCGAGGGAGGAGCCAGGCAGCGCTCGCAATCCGCTCAGTGCCCAGGTGAGGGTGGAGCCTCCCCTTAACGGGCAAAACGGCCAGCCAATGGCAGGCAGACCCCAATGCCCTTGACTCTAGACTTCAGCCCTCATCCACATCTTTCTGCCAGCAACCTGTAGACTAAGACACAAAGACAGAAAGAGAGAGAGAGACAGAAAGATGTTGAAAGCATTCTGATTCTTAAAAGAGACCTGTAACTGAGAACAGTGAGCGGAAATTTGGGCCTTTCTCTCGCATGACTCCAACATTTTATTGAGTGCTGTACCGATGCCCCTACTGTGCCTGGGAAATCAATATGTACATTTATCTTCAAACACTATGTAGACGGAGTATAGCAAAATGAGACGGATGTGAACAGTAGCACAGCCAGATGCTGTGACAAAAAGCACCTCGAATAATAAAAGAAAATGGGAAAAAAGTAAACCATGAAAACATTATTTCACAATTATTCATTTTCCACAGCAAATTGGTTTACTTTTCAGAAAAGCATGACTTACTGTTTCTGTAAAAGATGAGACAGAGTTGCTTCACTCAAGGTAAAGCAAACAGTACCACATACTGTACAGTAAGCTTGACTTAAGGAACCAATTAACTTCTCTTTATCAAGAGAATGAATAAAATCAATTTTAGTGTGAATAAATCAAAGTCTTAGGCCACTTCAGTCAACTTCTCAATGAAGTAAATCCCTCTTAAAAGTGTGATGTCACCTGTGCAAGCATAAACCCAATCACCTGTCTGTTATTTCATTAATTTATTCACTGCAGTAACAGTGAGAGCACAGGAAGAATTCTCTTTGAAACAATGTACTACTCACTTTGAAGGGCAGAGCACATAAAGTAAGTACTCTGAAAGGGTGCAGGGCATTACTCTCCCATATGTACACTTTTGCTACATATTTCACTGACACATTCTGAATCTGAATGTTACCGTGATACCCTTGATAATCTATAATAACATATATCTGCTGTGCTTGTTATAAAGATGTAAAGAGGTCTTTCTACAAAACAGGTGCGATTTGTGTAAATGATGCATCAGCTATCTATTGTTAAATGACTTCAACAATGAAAAGCATATGCCATTTTTTTATGTGCTAATATAGATATGTCTCTAAACAGAACATTTTTGGTATGGTTTTTCTTTCCAATTCTTGCTGTTTTAGCAAATATCCACATTTTGATAAAACAAAATAGATGGAAATAAAATCTATTTTGTTTTAATTTGCTCTCTGTATACAGTATTTAGATTTTAGTTTTAGAACCCAGGTTATATGTCAACCCTGTTACCATCATGTTTTGTGCCTAAACTAATTACTTCATAAAGACATATTTTCAAGAAGTTAACTTTCCAAGGACACTTAATGTCTCCTCTTTTTTATCATTATACTTTTGAGAATAGTCCCCCATTTTAAAATGTCATCCATGCTACCGTATTTTTTATAGTAAATAGTTGATAACTGACAAGTGAATGTCTGTAGAATTACCAAAATCGAGTTCTAAGAAGCACATATGTAGTTTTATGACCACAAGTGCAAGGCTTGTAATGTCCAAAAAAAAAAAAAAAAAATAACCTGTTCAACCCTGTTACCTCCCCAAGGGCCTAATTATATCCTAGAGTGTTTTATCCCAGAATAATTCAAATGTATTAACGGTAGTTTAAGATGTCACTGTGTAATTTATTAACACTTTATCTGTTAGAATGTTTAAAATCTCTGAGAAATGTACTTTTAAAATCACATTAGCAAACTTGAAAAGGCGCCTGTTTCGTAACATAATCCGAAGAGACCCGCTGTCAATCACGCAATGAAATATGAGAAACGACAGAATGCCGCTGAACGACCGGACACAGAATTTTACCTCATGACTGACTCCAAATGCCAAAAACTCAACTCTTGTTTTTTACTGGCTGCCCCCAGTCCACAACAGAGACATCCACAAACACCCACACACACAACCCCACTGAGAAAAGCTGAGGAAATGGCCGGGCCAGTCCTTATAAGGAAAACAAAGGGACAGGGAGGGAGAGAGGAGAGGATAGGGGGTGGTGGAGGGGATCTACGCAGTGTGTGGAAATTGGAAGGCCAGAATTAGTGGGAGGTAAAGCTTCAAAGGCAGGAGCGCAGCCCCCGCATTCTCCCCAGCTCAGGGGTCTGTGGCGCCAGCGGACCACAGCCAGCCTCTTTCTCTCTTTCTCCTTCCCAAACCAGGGGCCACACTGCACCAGGCTGCTTTACCTCACGCCTGCCAAACCTTCCCCGCCGCACACATCTCTTGCTGGGACTGTGGAAGCACCCAACCTTCACGTCCCAAAAGCACTGAAATTACATAGCAGCATTTTCATTCAGTATTAGCAGCAATGACTCACTTCCCATCCAAAGCTAAGGAGAAAAACATGTCTCTAACGGACCATGCTAGCTTGCCATGGACAGCCCATGGTTTCTCTTTTATCCTGGCTTGGAATGGCTATATGGCACATCTCAAATCCGTTCCACTCTTATGGTTGCTGCACCAAGCCAACAGTTGGCCACACACCACCACACACCAAACGTTATCCTAGCAGCGTGTCACAGTCCATCCCCATGATGTACACTCTTATCTGTGTTATTGTTTTGTTTTTGAAATTCAGGTTATGATATGCTGTAATCCAAGACCAATGTATGCTACCATTCTTTTTTAAAAGAAACCAATACTTTTAATCAGCAAGGATGCTTAAAATGTATTAAAAGTGACAGTGAAGACACTTATAATGGTACAAAATATTGCTGTTCTTTTCACCTTTTTATTCATCAAAGAATCCAGTAATAATGTTTTTCACAAAAATATTAAGCAGCACAGCTGTTTTCAATATTGATAATAACAAGAAATGTTTCTTGAGCAGCAAATCAGCATATTAGAATGATTTCTGAAGGACACTAAAGACTGGAGTGATGATGCTGAAAATTCAGCTTTGCCATTATGGAAACAAATTACATTTTAAAATATGTTAAATTAGAAACAAATATTACTGGTTTTACTCTATTTTGTTATTAAATATATGCAGCCTTGGTAAGCATATGATATTTTTTTCCAAAGCCTTGAAACATCCTACCAACACCAAACTTTTGTGTAATGTTTAGTTCAAGTCAAACCACAAAATGTGATCGAAAGAGGCAGAGTGGACAGTCAGATGGGGTAAGGAAAAGGCAAGGGACAGGTGGCTCAATGTTAGCACTACTTGCTTAATTACTGCTCCCAAAGTAACCATTAGGGTGATGGAAATGGGCTTACAAAATGACTTAGCAAATACGCCCAATGGACATAAATGAATCGATTTGCTTCCTCCTGTTTTGAGAAGTTTTTTCCATTCGGAGTAAATTCAGTCACACACTTCCCAGTGAACCGGATGCTATCTGCGGTAAAACGCTACCATTGATCTCAAAGCAAATAAAATGCAAACACAGTGTGTGATGGTTTCTAAGCATTGTCAGTTCTCTGTAGTTTGTTGTCTCCATCTGTTCCTGTAACATATGACCTGTGTTTGCTGAGGTCTCGTAAAAGCTGAAATAAGTGAATTTGTCTGTCGCTGCCTCCACATCGGTTCCCGTCAATCATAGTAACCTCTTCAACATCAGGTCCACCTTAAAGTTAAACTATCTTCCAGCTTCTCTACACCTGTGTCACAAACTTCACTGAGGACTCAAGTCAAATGATGTTTCCTCTGACCCTCGGATTTTATCAACCTATCCATCTACAAATGTGTGACTCCCACATTCTGTCAACCACGCGCACTTCGCGCTCTTCCAACATTTTTGTCTAATTAATTCACAGATTTTTCAAATTAAGTCACAGATTTTTCAAATTAAGTCAAATCATTGTTATTGCAGCACTCTCATTTCTCTCATTCCTCCTTGACAGTATTTTATTTCCACCGCATATAATTTCCATGCATTTTGCATGTGCATAAATCCATCAAAATTTACTAGCTATGCTATTATAATGACCAGTACCAGCAATTTGTCTGTCCACACTGAACTCCAAATGGCTGCATGATGTGACACAATCTCAGAACATATTTCATGTTTAATGTGCAGTTATGAAGATACGTTTTTGGAACAACAAATGACATTTCAAAGCAGTACGAGGCCATAGAAATAGAAATAGGGATGCACAAAATTGACAGTTTAGGTAATATTGATTTTCAAAATCAATAAGTAATACATTGGAAAGATACAACCTCAAGCTCAATCTACCTATTGTAAGATGCTCACCTTAAAGTCCAGATTCAAACTTCACATTGAAAACTGCTTTAAATTTTATAAGTTGTGCAAGAAATAAAGTTACATACAGTAATTGAACAGTACGATTTTTTATGTTGTTTTTTAAAGAATTCTCTTCTGCTCACCAAGCCTGCATTTATTTGATCTTCAATACAGAAAAAGCAGTAATATTGTAAAATATTTTTACTATTTAAAATAACTGCTTTCTATTTGAATATATTATAAAATGTAATTTATTCCTGTGATCAAGGCTAAATTTTCAGCATTATTACTCCAATTTCCAGTCACATGATCATTCAGAGATTTCTTCTGATCAAGAAAGATTTTACTATTACTATTATTATTATTATCATCATCATCATCATCATCAATATTTAAAACAGCAAGTTTTTTTTTTCTTAGATGAATAGAAAGCATTTTTATTGGGGGGGGGGTAGAAATTATTACATTTATTTATCAAAGATGCTTTAAATTGATCAAAAGTGATGATAAAGACATTTGTAATGTAACAAAAGATTTATATTACAAATAAATGCTGTTTTCTGAACATTCTATTCATCTAAGAAACCTGAAAAAATTAGACCCAGCTGTTTTCAACAACAATAATAATAATAAATGTTTTTTGAGCAGCAAATCTGAATATTAGAATGATTTCTGAAGGATCATGTGACACAGAAGACTGGAGTAATGATGGTAAAAATTCAGCTTTGAAATCACAGGAATAAACTACATTTTAAAATATATTCAAATAGAAAGCATCATTTTAAATAGTAAAAACATTTTACAATATTACTGATTTTGCTGTATTTTGGATCAAATAAAAGCAGGCTTGGTGATTTCTTTAAAAACCATAAAAAATCTTACTGTTCAAATACTTTTGACTGGTAGTGTTAATATAGATAGATAGATAGATAGATAGATAGATAGATAGATAGATAGATAGATAGATAGATAGATAGATAGATAGATCCCATGATTATTTGGCATTAATTTATCAGCTTAGATATATCAGTTTTTTAATATTAAGACAGATAAGGATAACAAAAAAAATCTTTATTGACTAAAACAGCTAATATACTGTGCATCTCTAATTGGAAGTGATCAACAAAATGCCCTGTCAAACTTCTCTGGTTAGGCCGAATACAAATGGATTTACATGGAAGAGATCATTTTTATCTCTTGTCCCTTTATTGCATTGCATCATTTATGTGTCGTTATTGAAAAACCCATATTGATTGACTACTCTTCTGAGTATTGGGTAGCATGTGTTTGTCTTATTGTTTGTGGCCCTAAATGGAAGCCAATTAAATTACAAAATATTCAAGATAGTTCTATTGAGTGTCTAATGTGGTTGATGAAGTCATGAAAATGTTGGTCCTTTTCCTGGGGTTTGACTTTCATGTTAAAAATGACTTAACAAATGGGGTAGATGACTCAGGGTACAGCAATAGCTGACGCAGATGTGGTGAGGTTCAGGCTCAGATGAGGGGTTGAAAACTTTTAATGCACCTGATTGTGCACGTACCTCAGGCCACACACTGCATTCTCTCCTTTGCGGCAGCACAATGCCTCACTCACAGCTGTAAAGATGGCAAGTCAGACCCCAACGCAATTAACCTAGGCCCATTCAAAAGCATGGTTATGAATGATTGTAATGCTTTGTATTCATTCAAATAGAGCTTGTGTAATCAGACCCTTAACCATGTAATCAGCAGCTCAGTAGAGGAAACATAATGACCCATTTATAGCTAATGTGGAATGTCAAAGCTGCGAAATGTTAGAGAAAAAGGCATGAAGTCAGATGAGTCAATAAATAAAGCAACTGAAAGTATAATCAGACTGAGAACAAACTGTCTTGGGCAAGACCATCATTCACAGACAAATTCATCCCGATCTCATCTGTCATATGGTCAGAATCAGTTCAGCTGATTAATCATTCATTGGTTGCGTCTGTCAGTCGCTTCACACGAAATTCAGATACAAATGTAAGAAACGCTTTTTTGTTCCATCCTTAAAGTGAAAGTAACATAATAAATTGGTGTCAGAGACTGCCAAAATACATCAGTCTGATCAATTTAGCTCGCCTCTTAACTCTTCATAATCAATAATGTTTGACTGGTTAGGGGTGACAAAGGACAGAACGGGGCTGTACTGTAACGGCAATCGGCAACATTACCTCATATGATCTAAAAACAGAAATTAAACCATTAAAAGTGAGGATGGAATAGAAATAGCTCTTTCCTAAAGCTGTCATTAGGTTACATAAACTACAATATCCTATTTTGTTGATATTAGCCTTTGAGGATATTATTCTTTGATCAACTGGAATGAGTAATGACCTTGGACTGACAAGAGGGGATTCGTTTTCAAATGGAGGTTGAGAGGTCAAAAAACTTACAGCTGAACAGGAAAAGGCAGACAACATGGAAACCAGACAACATGGAAAAGCACACAAAGTTGAGAGAAATAGACATTGTTGTCGTTTTTGTTCTGCTATAATGACAGCTGCTAGCATTGATGCTAGCGAACAGTGTTGTTGTGTGAAACCATTACCTAGCTAAACGCTAAAAAAAGGCTACTTTTGGAAACTGTATGTGACTAGCAAGTCATCAGATTTGCTTTGCTATAATATGTGTATGGGATATGATCAATTACTGCAGATGCTAATACTTTCGGAGCTCATACTGTTAACGTTTGACTGACTGAAGTTGTGCTTATGTTCTGATCAATCTGAACCAATCTGTCACACAGTAATGACATGATGGCACAGAGTAACAATTTTGGGTTTCACCTCTTCCTCTCTCACTGTCTTTGCAGGCAAGTACACTAGTATAATATATTTCTAAAATATTAAGATGCCAAAAGCTAAATGTGCCCAAATGTGTAAAATTGATCTGATAATGTTGATTTGGTCAGCATTTATAAATTGGGTAACTGCAATACCCTGGGTGTCAAAAAGTATAAGAGATAAAAGTAGTGTGGCTGTGATAGCCACTACACTCATATTCAGCAGAATCATTAATGTACTAAAGCACAAGATAATAGCTACATAAAGATGTGTCTGGAGAGTTTTATGACTGATATCGCTACATTAAAAGGAAGGAAGTCCAGTAATGGCTAATTACACCCAAACAGCAATTTGAGAGGATGGTTTTGGAAATACTAAACTTTGCTTCCTGTAAATCCTTTAAATCTTTAAATCATAGACATAGATTCTCCTCTAATTTCCATCTGCCACATTCAGCAATTATTTTTCATATGTGACAGTTACAATGTACACACATGTTATTTAGTTTTATGTTGGCACTTGTACAAGTTATGAAAATGATATCTCGGCTGAGTAACTGGAAGATACGTCTCCGCTGCAGGCTATTTAAACATTTATGTTAACTGACAAAATGTATTAATTTATGCATATTTAGGTTTGCAAGGTCTCTAACCAAATATATATATATATATATATATATATATGTATATATATATATATATATATATATATATATATATATATATATATATATATTTTTTTTTTTTTAATATAATCAAATTTAGTATGATCACTTATTTATATATATTTTAATATTTTAATGAGTACTGGTCCGAATAAGTATGTTTTCACATATATATATATATATATATATATATATATATATATATATATATATATATATATATATATATATATATATAATACATTTATATAATTATTTATATAGTTATATATCAATCTTTCTATCTATCTATATGCTTAAAGTCATTATATAGCCTATAAAATACTGTAAACATAATATAACCTGTAGCCTATTATGTTTGTTATTCATTTATTAAAAAAAATAAAAATAATAATAATAATAATAATAATAATAATAATAATAATAATAATAATTTGAGTCAATCAGCCAAAAACATAAAACTTCTAATATTTGTAAAAATGTCCATGACTTATTACAAGTAATGGATAAATCACTGCCATTAAACAGCTGCACCCTCAAAGAGGAAGAAAAAATAATTGTGAGGTTACTTCTCAACGTCACGCAGGCAGATATCGAATAATTCAGGTAATGCGGAGTCCAACGTAACATCTCCCTCAAGACACACACACACACACCTATCTATCTCCCCCTGCCGCTGTCTTTCTTCCTCACACCGCTTCTCTCTCTCTCACACACACACACACACACGCGCATGCACGCTCTCACACGAAAGCACTACACACGCACACACTTGCGCACGAGATCCAGTGGACGTTGACAATAATTCATGTTTTCAGAGCTCGCTCCGCCAGATGTGGACTTTGCCGAGCGGCGTCCCGAGCATTTGCATAGCTCAAAGTTAAAAGCACTTGAAAACTTCTCCAACTCTTTACGTCATAGCGAAAGTTAATGACTGGTGGCAATCACACAAACAGTGCGTGCATGAGCGCCGCGCGCTGTCGGCCGCGGACTGCAGCAGTAAATCCCCGCGCGCTCTCCGCGGCGACATCAACCTGATAATATCCTCTCGGCGAACAATGAAGCGAACATTTTTGGCTAATCCCTCCGCGATTAGTTCAACAAATCACCATAAATCACGAGCGACTAAACAGCAGATCTAAAATACAGTGCAAAAAAAACCCTTTTGTATTTTACAATATACCGCTATATTAACGACCACCGCGTTTTAGTAACGCACAGGTGTGCTGCTGCTGTAGACCAAAAGTTCCGCGTCTATAACATAACGCATCATAAACTACAATACCACCTGTCGTTACATGCTGGAGCAACTATCATAAACGTCATCGGTATCATAATTTTACTAGCAAATTATCCAAGAGAGTGTTAAGTTTGTACAGCCCACCGCAGCATTGAAATACGATTAGAATTTGTATATTCTGTCAATTGATTAAATGTGATACTTGCGTTCTGAAGAACCAAAGCAATATTACTTCCTGGGAAGAGTAATCGCGTTTCCATAAGGACAAATACATACAGTATCAGGACATACAGCACAAATCTGCGGCAACATCGTTCAATATGTGTCAGATCTTAATTTAATTTGACATTAAAGCGGCACAAAAATACCTTTTGTCTAGACTCAATGATCTGAAACCTGGGTCTCTGCGGTGCCAGTGTACGGTCTGCAGCAGCACGGCTGACAATGTACGGCACAATCATTCTCCCGTTCTCCCAGGCAACAAGATCGTTAGGAAGATGACATCCCAACTTTGAGCAGACTTCAACAAAGTATGATTCCCCCCCTTTCAATGTATCTGCATATTTGCAAACACTGGCCCCTTTTTTATTCGCACCTACCAAGGCAGATCCGAGCAGAGGGGAGGGCTTCCACTGTCCGAGCGCCCCTTCTCCAAGCCTGTCGTAGAGATTGATGGCAAAAAGAAGGGAGAAAAAGCTTATTCTCCACTTCCAGAAATCATGTAGCCTTCGACCGAGCCGAGCGCGTGAGGAAGAGAATAGTGAATTATTGCTAAACGTACTTTCTGGGAAGCTGAGCGTGTGGGCTCACCAACCTTTCGATTCTCGCAATCCCACCTCTACATCCAGAAGAACATGCAAACACATTTCATAGATTTTTGGAGCTTCACGTAAAAACCGAACTGGACTTTCGGCGACGCTGAGTCGGAGAAAACGCACAGATAAACAAAGACATTTCGCGTCACGCAGCGCTTCTATTTGGCGACGTTTTAAATGTTGAAGCGGAACGTGTAGAGTGTTTATCGAGGCGCACGAACATTGTGAAAGATTTGAGGGTTAATGTTAAGGACGGAGATTTGTGGCGGCTCGGTCCCCCTTTGCACTGTGCAGACTGTGATATTTGTTTTCTCTCTCTCTCTAGGAGCAAAAGTTGATATGTCGTCATACCGCTTTAAGACTGAACTTCCCTTCAACACATTCATATTTACCATCAAACAATGTCAGAAGGATGCACGTGGTGACTGCATGACTGTAATCCTGCTGTTTGATTTCATTTCGAGATATTTTTGTGTTACTCGGAGCAATATATTATTATGGGGAAAAAAGTATGAAAGTTGAAAAGTATGTATGTATGAAAGTCTGCGCTTTTTGAAACTTTATGTAAATATATATATATATATACACACACACACACACACACACACACACTTTATTCTTCTGCAATCGTCATGTTTTTAATTTGTGAATTAAAACGATTTGTTTTCCTGACTTTGATTTGAATTGTTGAGCTTAAAGTAAAATGTCCTAATTGTGTTTGTAAATAAAAGAATAAAAGAAAAACTTTCAAGAAAAGGCTGTATTTGTATGGGGAGAAAAACAACTCTTGCCATATAATTATAGTTTGACACAATCTTTTCTTATCATCTATTTTGCACTGTTGCAATTTTGTTTTAAAATATTGTTAATGGGGGAGGGGGGGGTGATACATAACTGTCAAGGTCATTCAGTGTTTAAACATTAGCCTACTTATTTAGACAATTTATAAAAGGCATGTTTAGTCCAAATGTGAAGCATTTGGGGAAGTCGTTGCCTAGTGGTTAGAGAGTTTGACTCCTAACTCTAAGGTTGTGGGTTCGAGTCTCGGGCTGGCAATACCAGGTGCCGCAGTATAAATGGCTGCCCACTGCTCCGTGTGTGTGTTCACGGTGTGTGTGTGTGCACTTTGGATGGGATAAATGCAGAACACGAATCCTGATTATGAGTCACCATACTTGTGTCACGTCACTTTATTTAATGTGCAAGTAAATTATTTACTTTTTACATTATGGTTACACCACTTGATATTTAATCATTAATTTTATTATGCATTAGTATTAGTAGTAGTATAGTGACATTTTTTTAATAAATTTTTAATAAGCAAATAATTTTGTAGAAAGCGGTAGCTTAACCTAACCAAAATGTAAGCTATACAAAGATTACATTTCTAAGAAACTTGATTTTAAGATTTTAAATAAATGTATTTTCTCTTTTTTATAAATTCGGACATGTTATTGACCCATTAATGTGTGAAATGCAAACATATGAATAACTTTTTTTAAAATAAAGCACGTCTTTTTAAACGTCCGTGCACGTTAGTGACGCAGAATAAACATTATACCGCCATGAATAGCGTGGTCTGCTTTGGTAAACAGGGGTCAGCTGTGGTCGTTCAGCTCCTGGTTTCTCTCAGTCCACTCCGCTTCTTTTGAATGTCCTGTCTGCTGGCAGGCGGCCAACCGAAGTGTGTGGAAATGACACCGCCAGGGCGGCAGAGATTTTCCTTCATTTCTCTCCTTCCCGATCGCAGACGGGCTGACATTGGCTAGAAAGTGGAGCAGCTCGTCAGGGACAATCAATGCGAATCGATCGAGCCGCGCGGGTTTGAGGCTCCGAGCTGGAAAATAACGCGCGTGCGAGAGGGAGAGAGAGAAAGAGAGGACAGGGAGGGGATGTGCTACCAATACTCGCCTCTCTTACACACACATATCGCCTTTACTAAGCCCTCATTTCATGGAAGGCGCATCAAAGACAGTTTATTCCTGACGCAATGATATTTTATTATATTCATCAACATTAAAAGGATATTGTTTTTCCCCAGCTGTCAAAGTTAGCCAAACGAAACGCCTCTATGTGCTTTGGCTGCAACTATAGGCTAGGTTTATATTAGCAAGTGTGCCGATACTTAAATATAAATACAATGGGGTCCAAAAGTCTGAACACTACTGAAAATGCTTCTATTTTGGCATATTTATAAATGATTGTTTTTCTTGTTGTTTTCTGTTATAAATGATAACATTATCATATAATTTGAGAGAAAAGTTGAATTGAAAAATGTATATTTCAGAATTTCTTAATATTTTGCTCTAAAAGTTCGTGAAATTTTGTGTCAAACCTGATAATTGTGTTCCCCAGCATTATTTGAGATGTTCCAAAGAGCATCTTGTGCTTCAGTGGAAGAAGAACATCTAACATATAAGACAGAAATGTGCTTATTTATAAAAAATTTTCAGAATACTCAAACTTGGTTTATATTTGATTTTGGATCCCATTCTCAATGTTGTTGCCAACTTTTAGACATTGCTACATTTGCAACATCCAGTGGCATTCATAGATCTGTGCATTACATTACGAGGTTCTCATGGTGATTAATATAGACTTCCATATGTCAAATTAAAGGCAAACAATAGTTTCTTGTACAATGCTATGGTATTTCAGAGCAGTGTATCTGCATGCATATAACTGATTTTCAAGATAAACACTTGTAGAGATAGTAGAGATTCCCAATGTCTTTGGGTAACATTCAAAATGTATTGGTAGCCCATAGTAACACTCTGGTAATGGCATAGCAACTATGTGGTGATGCCATGGTAACACACCCATAAAAGCATTGGTTTTGCCAAAAAAAAAAAAAAAAGGGCAGGGGGGGATTATTAAAAAGTACTGGTAAATCTATGGTAATTAAATGGGAACTGTCTGACGCAGTGGTAATGACCGAATAGGCTATATATAGGCTTATATATGTGTATGTATGTATCTATGTGTATATATATATATATATATATATATATATATATATATATATAATATATAATATATATATAGACACACACACACACACAATGTTACTGTGTGAAAATACAAGACCTACGGTACACAGCAATAGCTCCGTGATATGCCTAAATGTCATTAACCAAATTATTATTTTAAATATCTAATTTAGCCTATTAAATAACCTGTTGCTAAGCAATAAGTTGTGGCATATATATCTGTTCTCATTATTAGCTGTCAAAATATAGAACATCAACAATACAGATTCTTCTCAGTTGAGAAAAAAAATATCTAGCATGTACAGAGGCCACTGTTTTCTAATCCAGGTTTGTGCTGCGTTACACGGGTTGTCTAAGTTTGACAATTAGCTTTTGTTTCACTGCTGACATATTTTCGTGGTCGTGGGCTGACACGCATGGGTTTCGTCAGAGAGATAAGCGCACAATGGACGCATCCAGTCCCTCACTGACGGGCTGGCGTGAATAAATTGGACACGCATTGCTTCGTAATCCCCTGAGTGTCTCTATGGCTCTGGCAAAGTGCCTGGCCTCACCGTATCTTACATTAAGCAGACGTCAATCCGTTCGTCCTCCTTTTGCTTTTGAAAATCACTTCCATGTCGAAGTGCCTGACCGCTTTCTGTGCCTGGGCTCCGCCAACTCTCAAGTCCTCCAGAAACCGGTCCAAAAGAGGAGGAGGGGGGCAGAAAATATTATGCGACAGTCCAGCACTGGTATCTGCACTGATGATTGGGACTGTTTGTGTTACCATAGAAGTGTGTAAACTACTGAATACAACTAGCATGAGTAAATTATTTCTATAGGAATTTTTGTTCCTCATGCAACCTAAATATGTAGGTGAGCAAAGCAAAAAGCTGCATCCAAATAAGTTTTAAACAAAACACTTATGCTTTGTGATATATTTGTAATATGTACATCTGTAAAAGCATGAAAAATAATAGTTTACTTGTGATGTTTTGATGGTGTACCAACCCGGTGTACCGTACATCAATATTTATTTATTTTTTTAAGTTTATACCGTCTCTTATCCTCACCAATTGTGCATTTATTTGATCAAAAGTTCAGTAAAACGGTAGTTGTCAGCCCTGTGTTCCTGTATTGTTGTGCTTTGCTCCTTGTGACCCAGTTTCTCCCTCGTGTTGATTGTGTTCATTGATTTCAGGTATGTCTCGTTGAGTTCCTCGTTTAGTTCTGTATTATAAAGTGTGTTCTGCCCCTTCCTTTTCTGTCTGGTGTTAAAAGTCCACGTGTGTTCCTGCCTGCCCTATGTTTGGATTAATAAAGACTGTTCTATTTGAATTCTCCTATATCCCTGCGCTCCTTTGCTCCTACACAGTAGACACCATGACAGAACACCATACCATAACAAACAGTAAGCGTCACGCCTTCTCCTCATTTTTGTTTCTGTCTTTTTCCCCTTATCCTTTTGTAATGGAGATCGCCGCAAGATTCGCTGCCCTAGCCCGCAAGAATCTTCCTTTGGTGGAGTTCACCCAGGTATTCTGCGGGCTCGCCATTTTGACAGCGTTATATGATGCCACCCTGAATTCTTTATTCTGGATTGGGGCCAGTTACCATCGCCTCTCCGACCTCCCAGACACCACTGGACTGTGCTGGAGGGAAGGGATCCTCTGGTGTCTGGAGAGTGTCAGTTGTCAAAGCTCACCGGCCACTCCACTGTCAAGCCCTGTGATACCACCTCCTATCTCCTTAACCTCTAACCAAAAGAGGAGCATGAGGAGGAAGAGACTGTTCTCAATCCCCTCTCCAGAGTCTGCTCTAGTGTCTGCTTCAGCCCCTGAGTCTGCTCCAGTGTAAGCTCCAGCCCCTGAGTCCGCTCCAGTGTCTGCTCCAGCCTCTCCTCATTTCATCAAGTTCAGTCCTGTTCCCACGTCAAGCCCAGAGAGGGCCTCAGATCCCGAGTATAGCCCAGGGAGGGCTTCTGTTCCCACGTCAAGCCCAGAGAGGGCTCCTGTTCCCACGTCAAGCCCAGAGTGGGCTTTAGTTCCCGAGTCCGGCCCAGAGAGAGCTTCTGTTCCCAAGTGCGGGACCGAGTGAGGTATCTCTCCAACCAGAGACTGCCTGTTCCGCCATGGCCCCCTGTACTGCCTGATCTGCTATGGGTCCCAGGACTGGTACCACCCTGGAGGCCTCTCATCCCGTACAAGCCTGTCCCTAGAGGCCTCCAGAGCTACCCCCCACCTACCCTCTGGAAGTTATGTGGCGCGAGGACGCGCCTTCCGGGAGGTTGAGGTAATGTTATCCCTGTGTTCCTGTTTTGTTTTGTGTTTTGCTCCCCATGTGCTCCCCGTGACCCAGTTTCTCCCTCATGTTGATTGTTAATTGATTTCAGGTGTGTCTCATTGAATTCCTTATTTAGTTTTGTATTTAAAGTGTGTTCTGCCCCTTGTTTCCTGTCCAGTGTTTAACATCCATGTGCTACGTGTGTTCCTGCCTGCCCTATGTTTGGATTAATAAAGACTGTTCTATTTGAACTCACCTACGTCTCCGCTCTCCTTCGCTCCTACACAGTAGACACCGTGACAGTAGTGTTGTGAAATAGCATTACAATTTAAAAAACTTTTCTATTTGAATGTATTTTAAAATGATCCTTCGTCAGAAATTATTATGCTGATGCTCAAAAAATATTTCTTATTATGAATGTTAAAAACAGTTGTTTTGTGGAAACCATGATACTGTGATGTATAGGAAGTTCAAAACAACGGCATTGAAATAAAACATTTTGTAACATTACAAATGTATGTATGGTCACTTTTGATCAATTCATCTTTGCTGAATAAAAGTATTTTAATTTAAAAAAAAAAAAACATTTGAACAATTATGTGTGTGTACCTGGTATTCCTTATATGGAGACCAAATGTACCCACAAGTATAATACCAGTTATTTTTGACCTTGTGGGAATTTTTTATTTATTTTTTTGGCCCCCATGAAAAATTAAGTTTTTAAATCAAAATACTCTTTTTTTTTTTTTAATCTAAAAATGCATAAAGTTTTATGTGATGGGTAGGTTTAGGGAAAGGGTTAGTGGATAGAAAAATACAGCATGCACTGTATAAAAACCATGACGTCTATGGAGAGACCCCATAAAACATGGAAACCAGTGTGTGTGTTTATATATTTCAGGATTCAGGAACACTTTTAAGCAACAGTTGTGAGGCAACTTCAGAAAGCAGAGAATCTAAGAAGTGAGTGAATTACTATCAACTAATCAGGCTGATGTAATTAAAGTAACAGAATGATAGTGACAAAAAGCTGATGAAATCATGAGACCTGACAGAAAAGACGTTCTTTTCTCCATTATTAGTTTCAGCTAACCCTGACTATAAGTAGATAGGTAGGGACACAAAACTGAATGAACTCCCTCCAGAATCAGAAAGTATCATTCTAGATTAAATAACATTCTAGATTCATTGCATGAGACTGACCCTGAGACTTCTTAGCATTCCAAGCTTGACCCCAGCATTTCTAAAAATTGTCAGGATAAGAAACTGACATTGGATGAAACTGAGAGACTGACTCTGGGATTCTGAACGGTCGCATGGCTGTGCAAAGTGTGCAACCGCATATGGGTCCTGCACTTTAGGGTGCCTCGCAATAGTCAATTTACTTTTGAAATGTTGGTAAATCTGTGGTGCATTTCCATACAACAATGTTAAGTATCTCACTTCTTAACCACCATAGTAAGAGGCATTGTTGTTGGAACTAACCAGCTAGTAATTTTTTAGTTTTTTGAAAATTGTTGCATCTCTGTCGTTTGAACCATGTTGGTTCAACAATATAGGATGGACATTAGTGACATCAGGCACAGGTGTTGAAGTAATAACTTCTACTAATTCCTTGGTTTGAGATCTGCTGCAAAGATCATGGAAGATGATGATTATTTCATTGTTTTTTGTTACGGGTCTTTTTGCTTTATATGAAAGTTTATTATTAGTAGCATATATAAGCAGCAGTTATTGGGCAGGCAAACTTGTGAATTGATATTTTATTTATTGCAGGCTTATGTAATACTCCGGGGTTCCAGAATCCATATGCATTTATCCACATGTATACTCTTCAAAAAATGGCTCTTATTGAGGACAGGCTAAAATATATAGATTTAAATAGATATGCAGTATGGAATGGAAGATTTAGATTGTTCTGCTTGTTATGTTGCATAATTTAAGTTCACATATAATCTTACTAACAAGAAACTGCTTCTTACCACATGTCAAGAGCTGTAGTTCCAACCACATAAGTGTGCGATGCAGTTTGCAAATGTTCTTTTGGGAAACACATCCCTGGCCATTTTTAAGGCAGCATAATAGATGCTTGTTTATTACAGCATATCCTAAAATCCTGAGCTTGCAGTTGGTGAAAAAAAAAAAAAAAAAAAAAAAAAAAAAAAAAAAAAAAGGCAAATTAATTAATAAAAAGTAAATTAACTGAAAAATGGTCAAATGTTTTTTTTTTTTTTCTAGCAAGAAATTATATCAATATGCATGAAATGACATCGGCCACATTCACACAGAAGCAGAATGTGGTTGTCAGTCCTGTTTTTATATTGATACAGTTCCGTTAACACAGACACTGACTGTGATCAGCGTGTACCCCTGTGTAAGGCTAAAATAAAGTAAATCCAAAACTAAAGAGACCAGTCATAATTCATACTTCACAAAGCCCCCCCCCCCTTAGTTGCTGTTGCTACATCGACAAGCCACGGCGCTCACACCACACATGTACTGTGTTCAGAATCGCCCCCGGGATTGATTGAGTGCACTCGATAACGTCCACTATAGTTTACAAATAGCTTTCCCTTCAAATAGTGCCCTATATAAGGGATCGGGGGCAATTTCCGACACAGCAATGTTCTCATGCAGTAAACAAATACGTCGCAGAGCAAAGAGGACACTGACAATATGCTGACAAGATTAAAATGCAAAATAAATGAACCAAAATGATTTTAAAAGTTTGGGCTCCTAAACATTAGAGCACTCGCACCCAAAGCATTTACTGTAAATGAAATTATCACAGATAATAGATTTGATCGACTCTGCTTGACTGAAACCTGGCTAAAACCAAATTATTGCATTGGTCTAAATGAGTCTACTCCACCAAGCTACTGTTATAAGCATGAGCCCTGTCAGACTGGTCGTGGTGATGTTGCAAAAATATGTAGTGATATTCTCAATGTTACTCAGAAAACAGGATACAGGTTTAACTCAGTCGAAAGACTTCTGCTTAATGTTACACTGTCAGATATTCAAAAAAAAAATAAAAAAAAATCTATCGCACTGTATCTCTTGACTTTGCTACTGTGTATAGGCCACCAGGGCCTTTTACAGATTTCCTAAAAGAATTAGCAGATTTCCTCTCAGACCTATTGGTTAAAGCGTTGGTTGTTAGGGCTAATTGTTGGAGATTTTAACATTCACGTTGATAATACAAATGCATTAAAACTTGCGTTTACTGTCCTAATAAACTCTTTTGGAGTAACGCAAACATCACCAGGCCCACTCATTGTTTTAATCTTAGCCTAGATTTAATTATATAGCATGGAATCGATAGATATCGTACCTCAAAGTGATGATGTTACTGACCATTTCCTTGTATCGTGCATGTTGCATATTACTGATATTAACTATATGACTCCGCATTATCATCCAGGAAAAACTATTGTTCCAACCACTAAAGATAGACTCAGAAATAACCTGCCTGATTTATCTCATATGCTTTGTGTACCCATAAATACACATGAACTAGACGAAATTACTAGCAACATGGGCACTATCTTTTCTAATACATTAGAAGCTGTTGCCCCCATCAAACTGAAAAAGGTTAGAGAAAAACATACTGTGCCATGGTACAACAGTAATACCCATTCTCTCAAGAAAGAAACTCGTAGTCTTCAGCGCAAATGAAAAAAAAAAAAAAAAAAAACTAACTTAGAAGTTTTTAGAATTGCATGGGAAAACAGTATGTCCAGCTATAGACAGGCTCTAAAAGCTGCCAGGGCCAAGCATATCCACAAACTCATAGAAAATAACCAAAACTATCCAAGGTTTTTATTTAGTACAGTGGCTAGATTAACAAATAACCAGACACAACCTGATCTAAATATTCCCTCACAGTTTAATAGTAATGACTTTATGAATTTCTTCACTGATAAAATAGATAACATAAGAAATACAATAACAAATGTAGACAGTGTCTAATACTTCAGCTTGATTCATTGCACCCAAAGAAAAACTGCAGTACTTTACAACTATGACAGGAAGAGCTAAATAAACTTATCACTGCATCTAAACCAACAACGTATTTATTAGATCCTGTACCCACTAAATTACTGAAAGAGTTGTTACCTTTAGCAGAAGTACCTCATCTCAATATTATTTACTCGTCATTAACTTCAGGTCACGTCCCAAAACCATTCAAGGTGGCAGTTTGAAGATCCTACTAGATCCTAGTGCACTGGCAAATTACGGACCCATTTCACATCTTCCTTTTATATCTAAAATTTGTAAAAAAAATTGTGTTTGCTCAATTGTGCTCCTTCCTGCAAAAAAAGTATCTCTATGAAGTATTTCAGTCAGATTTCAGGCCCCACATAGCACAGAAACTGCACTTGTTTAAATTACAAATGACTTGCCTCTTACGTCAGACCAAGGCTGCATCTCATTGCTAGTTTTACTTGATCTTAGTGCTGCATTTGACACCATAGATCATGAAATACTCATAGATCAATTACAAAACTATACGAGTATTCAAGAGCAACCTTTAAGATGGTTTAGATCAGGGGTGTCAAACTCTAAACTAGCCCTGCATAGTTTAGATTCAACCCTAATTAACCACACCTGATCCAACTAATCAAGTCTTTCAGGCTTATTTGAAAGCTACATGTTATGTGTGTGTTCCAGGGTTGGAACAAAACTCTGCAGGACTCCGGCCCTCCACTAATTGAGTTTGACACCCCTGGTTTAGATCCTACCTGTCCGATCGCTACCACTTTGTTTATTTAAACGAGGAGTCATCTCAATTATTACCAGTAAAGTATGGAGTGCCACAAGGATCTCTCCTAGGTCCTCTGCTATTTTCAATATACATATTGCCCCATGGTAATATTATTAGAAAATACGGGATTCGTTTCCACTGTTATGCTGATAATATTCAACTATATAGCTCAACAAGACCAGATTAAACTTCTAAATTATCTAAGCTAACAGTAGTGTTAAAAATGTAAAAGATTGCATGACCTATAATTTTCTCCTTTTAAATTCAGATAAGACAGAGATATTACTTATTGGACCAAAAAACAGTACACAGGATCTCTTGGATAACAATTTGCAACTAGATGTGTGTGCTGTTGCTTCCTCAACAGTCAAAAATCTGGGTGTTATATTAGACAGCAACTTGTCTTTTGAAAATCATATTTCCCATGTTACAAAAACAGCATTCTTCCATCTTAGAAACATTGCCAAGCTACGAAACATGTTACATGTTTCTGATGCAGAAAAGCTAGATCATGCATTCATGACCTCTAGACTGGACTATTGTAATGCACTGCTAGGTGGTTGTCCTGCATCCTCAATAAACTAGCTACAGGTAATCCAAAATGCAGCGGCTAGAGTCCTTACCAGGTCAAGAAAATATGATCATATTTACCCAATTTTACAGTCTCTGCACTGGCTACCTATTGAGTTCCGTATCAGTTACAAAATACCTAACTAAACTTCTACCATGCTATAATCCATCACACTCCCTAAGGTCGCAAAACTCTGGATTTTTGGTAGTACCTAGGATGGCAAAGTCCACTAAAGGAGGTAGAACTCTGGAATAGCCTTCCTGATAACGTTCAGGGTTCAGACACACTCTCTCTGTTTAAATCTAGATTAAAGACACATCTCTTTGGCCAAGCATTCAAATAATGCATGTCATAATTTTGTACTGCAGTTATATCTGATCAAATACATATTACTATTCTTTAGCTTGGGTTAAACAAATCAATTTTGCTTGGTTGGAACAGCAGCTACGCTAATTATGTCTCTATTTGTTTCTCTTTTTCTGCCACGGGATTGACATCCCTAGGATTTACTCAAGCTTCAGTCTGGATCCAGAACACCTGAGAAGAGATGATGCAAACCCCTCAGAGGACCTCAGATGATGCCAACTCTGAAACAACATACAGAACTACCACATTTTGCTATAAGTTTGATTGCAACATATAATAATTGCTGTTAATAGTGTTCATCGTCTGTTTGATTACATCTTTAATTTATTTTTTCTGTACATTTCTGCCATATGTACTGTACATTAACTGACATAGTCACCACTGATAAGCTACTACTAATAAATTGTAGAAACTTAATTTTCTATAAAGCTGCTTGGCAACGATTTGTATAGTGAAAAGCACTGTACTAATAAATTTGAATTGAATTGAACAAGACAGGGCAGGTTACTTTTGCTACGAAATTGTGTAATTTTTAAGAAATTCAAACAATAAATACTGTTCTATTGCATTTTAATGTGTCACGTCAGTTCAAGCAGCACATGAACCGGTCATACTGTATATTCCTTTTTACTACCAGTTACTGCACGAAATAAACATGAATGAACATGAATGATCAAAAGTTATGTAGTTCTGACGTCAATACACACCATTTTTCAAGTTCAAGTCTTTCAGTGAAACTCCCTGCGAAGGGTGAATGAAGGGTATTTTAGGTGAAGACCAATCAGAATTCAGTATTTTGTGATGACATCATTGCTGTTGGTTGGATTTTGCATAGATAAATGTAGATGCCACATTTGACCGCTACAGATACGTTGACGCATCTGCCATCTTAGAATGGTCTATGTCGTCACTCACAATCAATGAGTTTCAAAACATTGTTTAAAAATCATTACAACATTGAGCAGCATCTGGTTGTAAAAACTGCCTAAATTTAAATTCCTAAAGAAACTGGACAAACTTTCACAGGTAAGAATGTGTTTGTTTGTTTTTTAATATGTATTAACTCAATATTACAGGTTTTTAAACTAAAGTACCTTTTAAATGCCTTGTTAGTTAACGGCTTCGTCATGTTGTATTGTGTTAGTTGTGGAAAAGCATCTGCTGAAGTCTACTGATTATATAAATATTCATACTGTATACGCATTTAACTAGAGTTCAACTTGCTCTTGAGTGTTCACGGACATTCCAGTATGGCAGATGGCTTATGTATTGCGGCCCATAGAAACATAGAAACAGTTGCTGTTAGCCTCTGACTTCCAGAGTATTTTTTCCCCTTCATACTATGGAAGTCAATAGAGAACTGTTTGGTAATGAATTTTGAAGAATGTTGGTAACCAAACAGTTGCTGTTAGCCACTGACTTCCAGAGTACGTTTTCCACCATACTATCGAAGGCAGCGAGGACCAGAAACAGTTTGATAATGCATTTTGGCAATTTTTCTTTACTTTATTGGTATAGAACAGTGTAGAAGTAATAGGATGCAAAGTGGGAGAAAGAGAGAGAGGAGGCGGGATCAAGAAAGGTCCTCGAGACAGGATTTGAACTCTGCGCCCATAGTGCAACGGCATTATATGTGCGCCCTGCCCACACTGCTATCAGCGTCGACTGGTAATGCATTTTGAAGAATGCGGGTAACCAAACAGTTGCTGGTAGCCACTGACTTCCATTATATTTTTATTCTCCGCACTATGGAAGTCAGTAGGGACCAGAAATTGTTTGGTCACTGAAATTCTTTAAAATATTGTTTGTGTTCAAAAGAAGAAAGAAGTTCATAAAGGTTTGGAACAGCTTAAGGAGAAGGAATTGATGACAAAATTTTCATTTTTGAGTGAAAATTTCTTTAACTAGATGTATAAAAGAACCAAATTTGGTCCTAAAAGTGATGGCAAAATAGAAAATAATGAGCTGTCTGTTTGGCTGAACATTGCCTGAAAGGGAAAGAGTGCTCTGGTAGGGAGCAGCAATGCATGACACAGGAGAGGCCATGGTGGGCGCGCTCACCCCGGGGCTACGGCCACACTCAGATCTTTGTTGCGTTCGTTCTGCGTGAGACGAGGCAGAGGCACTTTCCTGGGAGAGTGAGAGAGAGAGGGAGAGGGGGGTATTAGTTTTACTCTGCACACTGCTTCCCACTCCAGCTGCTACATGACTAGCACCGCAGGAGTGCCCCAGAAGACAGCCCGAAAAAGAAATGCCAGAGTGCGAATAGAGAAAGATGTCCGGTTTCGCAGACGCTCAGGAATGTTGCGAGCTGTGTGAGATTTCCAAGCAAACACTGCAGTGCCGCTCTCTCCTCTCTGCCCCGAGGCACAGCCCAGCACTCCTTTACATGCTCACCTCCCACCGCCGCCTCAGCACAACAAGCTTCCCATCAGTCTGGATGATCTGTTTCACTAATGCGTCAATTGTTCAGCTGTTGTTTTTTGTTTATTTGCAGTGCCGTTTAACACATCCCTTGTTTCCTCTGAACTGTATCTAGCCTCTTTCCTCCATCCAAAGTGTTAGATTATGGGACATGCAGTACTTTGACTCTCCCTCTGCATTCAAGAGCATATGGTTGTCTGTGAAAAGCCAACCCTGACAGGATGACAGGAAAAAACTTGTGCTGTCTCTCTGCCTTTGACCCAGTAGTACAAGAGCAAGAGAGCAAGAGAGAGCGAGAGAGAGAGACCACAAAGCTCCATCTGAACCCTCATGCACAGTGATCCATCTGAACACTAGCAGGCAAAAGTGAATTAGAGGAGGAGGAACTCAAGAGCCAAATGACTAGGACTGTCATCAGAGGAACAGGTGTGGCCAAATACTGATGTCTTCATAGGAGATGCTGATAAGACAGATCCGCTAGAGTATGATGTAATAATGATTGGCTCTCGTCTGGAATTCCTAAACACGAAACATCAGCCCAACTGCGCATGTTAAGAGTGTCAACCATTTAAATGTCTATGAAACAAAGAACAGATGCATAATGATGTAGCGAAGAAGGAATCTAGCATTCTCAAGTCATTTAGAGATGAGAAAAACCTGCAATGAAAGATCACCATCTAGTGGTCATTTGGCTACATTGCAGACTTAACAGAACAAGTTACAAATTAAAGGGATACTCCACCCCAAAATGAGAATTTTGTCATTAATCACTTACCCCCATGTCGTTCCAAACCTGTAAAAGCTTCATTCGTCTTCGGAACACAATTTAAGATATTTTGGATGAAAACCGGGAGGCTTGTGACTGTCCCATTGACTGTCAAGTAAATTGCACTGTCAAAGTCCAGAAAAGTGGAATAGAATGCAAGCAGCTTACGCTCTTCTGTGTCAGCCGCAACACAAGGATACGTTTTCTACATGTATTTATGCTTTGATTTCAAAGAAAACAGTGCATCCCTGCAGTGCAGCTGACTCAGAATAGCGTACGCTGCTTGTGTTCAGCGGATATTCTCCAAAATTGAGCTACGGTGATGCAGAGAGACACAGAGGAGACAAATTGTTGAATAAAGTCATACAAAAAGTATTCTCGTCGCTTCATAAACTTCAGAATGAACCACTGATGGCAGATGGACTATTCTGACGATGTCTTTCATACTCTTCTGGACCTTGAAAGTGTAATTTACTTGGCAGTCAATGGGACAGTCAAAAGCCTCCCGGTTTTCATGCTTAAATTGTGTTCCGATGACAAACAATGCTTTTTACGGGTTTGGAACGACATGGGGGTAAGCAGTGTTGGGAAGGTTACTTTGGAAATGTAATAGGTTACAGATTTCAAGTTACCTTATTTAAAATGTAATAGTAGTGTAACTTTTTCATTTACTTTATTAAAGTAATGTAACTGATTACTTTTGATTACTTTTTGATTACTTTTCTAAATTTCTAATGAATGTTTATTTTAAACTGTTAATCATTTTCAAACATTTACACCATGCAGGGTTAACCTTACAGTAGTGCTCAACACTGTCAGACTTTCACAATCCTTCCTCACTTGAATTAAGATGATCCAATTTGAACACATCCACCACAAAATCAGACTTTAGTACTGCCTTTTACTTTGAGATTGATCTGAAGTTCAATGCAGATTTAAAATTATAAGAAATTGTTTACTGATACTGTTTTTGAAACCAAATCTTTGCATAACTACAGGAAACACCGCATCTATGGTTTGGAACAGTGGTTTGGAAAAAAAAAAGTTAATTAAAAAATAATAATGAATAAAAGCATATACATCAACTCAAATATGGTTATCTAATAAGCCTATGTCCTATTCTGTGTACTAAACTCCTGAAACATTGGTGTCTCTTTGTATATGATATGAGGATAGTTTTCTCAAAATAAGTAAAATGCTCATGAAGTGAGATAATTCTAGAGATTATGTTTATGTGTTCATATACTCATATATTGAGGCTGAAAACACTGCTAGCATCAGTAGGCCTATCTGTATTAAATGAAACTGTATGTCTGCGCCATTAATTTCCACAAGGTACAGACTGGGGAAAAAAAATCAGGCTGGGAAATCTGACACTCATACACCAACAACAAATTCTGAAACATGGACAACCCTATTTTTTGTATGGACCTGACATAAAAACGGTTTAATTTGTTAGGTTGAGTACATGCAAAATAATGAAAAGTTCTCTTCTGAACTGCAGCTTCACTTCCATTTTTCTTTTTAGTCTCTTTTTAGCCCTGATATCTATCTCTCTCATGACTTTAATACTCAAGATTTAACAAAACTATACTTTCTAAATTGCCTACATCAAAATTAGTACATCACTACAATATATTTATAGAAAAATCCTAATACTGAACATGAGTCATGTTTTTCCCTTACAGAAATTAACCATGCTTTTATTAGGCTATAGTAAAAGTACAGGAAGCATTTTTTTTTTTTTTTTGGCAAAGGGATTACCATTTGTATTTATTTTTACTACAAATTCCATGGTTAAACTATGGTTAGTGTAGCAAATACCATGGTTAATTTGTGATTACCATGGTTAACAATAGTAACCATTGGCTTTAGATTTATAGTAAAATCTTCGTTCATTTTCATAAGGGTTGTGTTGTTGTCTGCACCAGGTCCCCCAAAACCTATAATACAATATGATTATTTGTCTGCTAAATTACTACTGTAACATTAGATAATGATGATGTCCTTTATACAGTATTTTGAGTGATGGTGAGCAATGGGCTGCTGCTGCTTAACTAAGTAAACAAAGACAAAACTACAATAGCATATTTACAGATAAAACTGAACTGCACTTGAAACCCTCAACAGTAGTTTTGGTTCAATGCTCCACCTGTGTGTTTCCACAGTGCATTCCATTCTCTCTCTCGCATTGATTACTCTGATCCAAACCGTTTGTCACAGACACTAGTCCATATCGCGTTTTGATTCAAGTGTACTGACCTACTTATGCTTTATTCGTCCAAAATTCTGGATTGACTAGATTCTACAAACCAGTCAGTGCAATTTGGGAAAGAAATAAATTAAATCTGTATGTGGATGTGTGTAAATATTCAAATGTAATCCCCTTTGTAATCGTTAACATTTTTTCTTAGTAACTGTAACTGATTACAGTTACATTTGTTTTGTAATTAAATTACGTAACGCTGTTACATGTAACTAGTTACTCCCCAACACTGGGGGTAAGTGATTAATGACAAAATTTTTATTTTGGGGTGGAGTATCCCTTTAAAGTGTGTTTATCTGTTACTTTAATATATTCCAGTTTAATTTGCAGAGACAACTATAAGTAAGCAATTCATTGAGATGTATTGACAGAAAATGTATGTTTGTGAATGAGTCATAAATCTAGAAAGTATTTAGATCTGGTATATGATTACTGTGTAGTAACATAAGAAAGTAAGATAATATATGCTTATTATCATTGCTTAGTGTATACCGTAAAGAAATATTTTACCAACCCTTATGTTATTTCAAAGCCGTACTACTTTCTTCTGTAGAACACAGAAGGGAATGTTTTTGAAGAATCCCAGTCTATTCCATGCAAAAAAATAAAAAATAATTCAAAAAAGTAACCAGTCCAACTTATGCACTGTAAGTCTTCTGATATCACATTATAGCTTAATGTGAGGAATCTGAAAATTATATTTTACATGTTACACTCTACCATTTTCAATAAATTAATACTACCATTTTCAGAAATCAATACTTTTATCCAGCAAGGATGCAATAAATGTATCAAACGTGACAGTAAAGACTTTTACAATGTTACAAGACATTGCTTTTTTTAAATAAATGCTTTAAAAAAATCCATTAATCAAAGGATAATAACAAAATGTATCATGGTTTCCACAGAAAACTGTTTATATAATAAATAATTATAAATAAATAATATAATTGTTTATATTAATAAAAGTTTCTTAAACACCAAATCAGCATATTAAAATGATTTCTGAAGCATGTGGCATGCTGACAATTCTGCTTTGCCATATAAATTACATAATAATCTTAAACTAAAAAAAAGAACAGTTATTTTAAATTGTAATATAAATGCAGTCTTCTTGAGCATAAGAGACTTATTTCAGAAACATTAATAAATCTTACATGACTTACCAAATTTTGAACGTTAGTGTATATTGCAGGTGCATGTTCAAATCTGGTCAGTGACACCAAGCACTATTTTTGCCGGCCTGTCCCACAACCATCAGGATGCAGGTTTGAAGTAATATGACGGTGAGAATCAGAATTTAATTTTTGGATGAACTATTCTTTTAATAAAAGCTAGTGACGGCTGTTTGGTATTTCTGCTGCTTTCCGTATTTGGTCGATATGATGTAGCACATAATGAAAAATACTATTTCTAATCGTTGTTTGAATTTGTATTTGCAAAAAGCAATACAGCGTACAAATCAACTTGAATGAGGCAGCAATAAATAATATTACTGCACAGCTGAATGTGCCGAGTTTGTGCTTACATAACTTTAGCCTACCCTGACCTCTATGGGAAGAATAAGGTATTGCAAAACCCTAGAAATGCATACATAAATGCAAAAGCAGTTCAGCCCCCTGAACCAATGAGAGTTCCCTGCAGCTATGTTTTTCACCAGCAAGAAAAAGCTGCATTAATGTCTTTCCACAGTGTCAGTTCAAAGCTGACTGCCTGTTGCACCTCATTGGTTCAGCTTTCGGTCAGTGTTGCCCTGGGTCATGTAGACTTTAAAACAATGAATGTGAAAAAAGTAGATAAGGTAACTATATATCTTTTTACACTGCAATATAAAATAAAGCTACTGCCGTCTGACTGTTACATTAGATGCACCAAAGAGTTGTCCATTTGAGAATATGGGTTTCCTCAAATCAACTGGGAGATGATAAAACATGATTATTATTCAACATAACAGAATAAATAGAACATCACCATAAGCCTTAGTTGTTCAACTGCTGACTTTTGTGCCAATATTGTCTAATACCCAGTTATCACAGTTTTATATGAAGTACCACTAACTGTAATTAATGCTATTATCTAAAAAAGATAAAGCTGGTTTTCTGGTCTTAACTGGTCTGTTGGCCTGTTTTAAAGGGGTTTGAGCACTTAAAAGTATCTTAAAAGTACTGCATTACTTATTACTAATTACTTGCCAAATCCCATATCAACCTCGACCTGAAACTGCTTTTAATCTATTTTAATTCATTTTCAAATTAATTCTGCTTTTAGTTCTTATAAATAAATAATATAAAATTGTATAATATAAATAAAAAATGTACAATATATAAAACTAGTTTTGAATTTACCAAAGTATTTAAAGGCAGAAGGTTACATTAAAAACATAAGCTACATTTTAACATTAGACATTACATTTTCATGTAAAGTCAAGTATTGTTTTATAAATGTTCTATATTCAATACAGTATTTCATGCAATTGCATCAGAGGTAACTAATTAAATTACAGAAAATTAAGAGTAATCCCTTACTTTATTTTTCAAAGGAAAATTAAGCTCCATTAATTAATTTGTGCATACAGAAAATAGGCTTACACTAAATCAATCGTTTTAGTAATGACATTCAATAAAAATGTGTTTAAACATGTTTAAAGACTTATTTAAAGATAACATATTTACTACAGCCATTGTAACTAGCCTGCTGTAAAATATTCTGCACATTTGTTTAATTTAATGTAACTTTTTGATGACGGTTTTGGCTAATTCCAAATTCTCCGTTTTTGAAGTGGCATTATTGAGATCATAAATATTCATAACTCCCGTTTAATAATCTGGCAGGGCGAAGACGCCTCAAGCGTGATACATTCTTACAGACCAGAGTGGCATTTTAACTTGATTATCAGTCATGGCATGAGCGAGCGGCGCGTTTTCGGGAAAGCCCTTCACCTCCACCTGATGGCAGCATCACCAGGCCCTTCACAGGGGTGCGTGGGAGTTCCCCGCTTCGCCGTGGCGGGGTGGTGCAACGCGCTGAAAGGATGTCCCGAGCGCGCGCGCTCGCTCTCTCTCCCTTATCTCCACCGCCCCTACCCCATCAGCTCCATCCTCCCCCTCACGACAGTCTCAGTCTCAGCAGCAGTAGCAGCAGCATCGTCCTCCTCCAACCTCTCTAGGCAGCAGCAGCAGCAGCATCATCCGGCGGTGAGACACGGAAGGAGACGCATCCGAGTGATGCCACTGCACCAACCGCATCTCGCCACCGCGAAAACACCCCGAGAATAAAGCGCTTCTTCTGCGAGGAGGGAGAAACACATTCGCCTGGAGAGATCCACTGCCCATGAAGATGTCTAACGCTGACATGGTCTTGAACTCCACCGATCGGATAGTGAAATGTAAGTCTACATTTCCTCGCTCTCTTCTACCTGCATCTTTATTTTGTGCCATTATTTACGCACTAATTGTTCAAATATTATCACAGCTAATTAAGACGTATCGATTGCGTTTATTAACCTGGACAGTTCATCTTTAGTACTGAACGTTTTTGAGATAGCGATGATTTTCTCTGCTATGGGTTGATGGTAACTGAGTCACGGGCGGCAGAGGGAGATGTGTTAAATAAGGCAGATCCAGTGGAGGCGGTGATGCAGCAGGATTTAGGTGGCATCACGCAGCCCTTCCTGTATTCTTCAGAGACGGTCATGCAATAAGGTTTTCAGTTAATGTTTAGCTGTTTGCTTTCTCGAGGGAATGTAAATCATTCGAGATGGAAGCTGTCACGCCCCCGTTGCGTCTGATTGATTTTCGCACATTTACTGGTCACGTAGCGCACATTAATTTTCACATGTAGGAACATAAGAGCATAGATCACTGAGACTGAATATAAGCGTCTCGGTATTATATAGAAACTAGACGTAGTTTAATTGAAGGTGCACTAGGTCCTTTTTTGCTTAAAAAAACGTTTAACATTAATGGCACCTTCATAGTGAAATAGTATTGAAATAATACATACACACTCATATCAGTATTATTACAGCAAAAACTGTTTTTATTCTACACAGAGCGGGTCGCACCTTCTTGGGCGCTGCTATGTTTGGATCACGTGACCAGCCGTTTGCTACAATTGATCGTGTTACTGATAAAATAATTTTGCCAGGATGCTTTACAAAGCATAACTATAAACGTACATTCTAAAAACAACCGACTTAACATAAAACAGTGCTATTGTGTGGATCCACAGGTGTGTGACCCACCAGATGAATGAAAAAATAAAAACAAAATGATAACCTGAGCCACAAAAGTGGAAATATAGAGAAACATGGAAAAACAGGACAAAACAAAACATGCACAATAAGATTCAGTGGTGTCAGCAGTGAGTGAGCGAATTTAATGCATCCAGGCCAATAGGTGTCAGTATATACAGTCCAAAACCACTAGTATTATTTGGATGAATTGGAGCAGATAAATGTAAACAACAATTTACCTAGCATAACTTTCTGTCATTGAAGGTAACAAACCGAAAACATCTTCAGCATTTTAATAGAAACATAGTTTCTTTTAGAAATTAGTTAAATTTTTGTGCTGTTCGCTTTCATTGATGCATTCTGACTCTTTGATTGCAGCTAATGGGTCACGTTTTCACATTTGCACTTTCATAGTTTTTCTCTTCTCCTCTCATAGTTGCTACTTTTGTCTTTTTGGTCCAGGAAAGTAAAATTCGTGATATTTATAACAGATACAGTATATTCTTGTATATATGTGTTTGAACTGCAGACTCAGTAGGTATTCAGCCTCCTTAAAAAAACTGTAAACCCCCAATGTTAATCTTTTTCTTGTTTTTTTTTACACAAATTAACACTTCAGCATAGCTGATTGATTTGAATTGCAAAAATCTGTGGGCTTGTGAACTTTTGAGACAATTTCCAGGATATCTCAATCTGCATGCTAATGCGGCCGTATTTAAATGTGTTTTCTACTGTGTTGATTCGATAAATAGTATTAGCATTTAAAACACCCTTTGTGTCAAAGACGTAGTTCACCCAAAAATGAAAAATCTGTCATCATTTACTGTTTAAATCCCATATGATTATCCCAAAAACCAGATGTTAGGCTGATTTATGGCATGGATGTTGTGCATAATGGCACCTGAGAATCATTTGAGTCCAGAGTTGTTGACATGCACATTTTTTGGCAGAACATTTAATTTGTATCTGCCTTTGAATGCTGAATCTTATGACAAGGCCCATTATAACTCAGGCTTTGATATAAGTCATCTGACCTCTCTAAAAGTTAAGGTTGCATTAGTCACTGCCACAAGTAATGAGTCACAGTAGTGACCCCCCTCCAACGCACCGGCTACCTCATAGAGGTACTTTAGATCTGGCAGTTTAAGCCGTAATGCCATTCTCTGAACTACCTCTGTCTCCTCTCCCCCCTTATGTATATTTGAGGGCTTTTATCATCAACAAAAGGCATCAGTAAATAACCACATGGAGACAAGAATTTGTCTCTGCATAGAATCCCCACAGCAGCAAAGCAGGATTTCATAAAACACTGCATGGTGTATGATTTGCAGAGTCTCATTTACTAAGTGCAACTGGAGTTAGGCCTTTCATTCCTGCACTGGCATAATGGATTTTATGCCGCTTTCCATTTAGTGTTTTGATATGCTGGTTTATCGCCTCGTCTCATGGGAGCTTTACTGTGCATCAGTCTTTGTGTGCGAAATCATTATATTGTAGCCACACTGTTAGCATTCTCATACTCGTTTCCAGCTTGCATATGAATCTGTCTTGATGATCCTGGTATGAAGGCAAAAAACCATTCACAGGTTTGCAAAGGTGAAATGAACAGACTAGGGATGTTGTGATGCTTCATTCGTGTCTTTCTTATAGCTCAATGTTGTGGCTATTATGTGCTTGTATTAATTCTGTACAATTGACACTATTATTATTATTTTCTTCACGTAATTAATAATATGCATTAATTTTTTGGTATACTGTTTATGTATATATTAATATTGTTTTGGCCTTTTCTTCAGGTCGTGGACGCATGGGAGTGGGTTTGCATCTTGTTATGCATTTCATTCCACAATACGATTTTTCCTTGTTCTTATTTATTTGATGTTGTTGATTGATCAACTAAAAATATGTATTACAATTAAGATACAAATTATACAAAACAAAATTACAAAAAGGGATTTTCCACATACAAAAACGTATGAAGTGGTCAAAAACCATTTCTTCCGGCGTATTGCCATTCAGTTCATTACCACACCCTTTATGACGATTAGGAAATTGCTTCACCTAAACTAAACTAAAAATAAGTCTGTAATATTATTATCATATTTTTATATAACATTTATATATTTATATAATATGTGACCCTGGACCACAAAACCAAAACCAATTTTAAGTAGCACAGGTATATTTGTAGCAATAGCCAACAATACATTGTATGGGTCAAAATTATCGATTTTTGTTTTATGCCAAAAATCATTAGGATATTAAGTAAAGATCATGTTCCATGAAGATATTTTGTAAATTTCCTACTGTAAATATATCAAAACGTAATTTATGATTAGTAATATGCACTGCTAAGAACTTCATTTGGATAAATTTAAAGGCGATTTTCTCAATATTTAGATCAATATATATATTTTTTTTTTTTGCACCCTCAGATTTCATATTTTCAAATAGTTGTGTTTTTGCCAAATATTGTCCTGTCCTAACAAACCTTACATCAATGGAAAGCTTGTTTATTTAACTTTCAGATGTTGTATAAATCTCAGTTTCATAAACTTGACCCTTATGACTAGGGTCACATATAATAAATATATTTGATGAATAATATTAAATGATATATACAAAACCAATTAATTAATAATTGTGTTCCATGCAAAAATCTGACATGTCAAGAAAATGGCCACTTTAGGGGACTCAGGACAAAATTTTGTGAACGCTCCAAACAAACCCAGACCCCTCTAAAGCAAACTGAACTAAATGCAGTTCATTTATACTGTATACTGTATCACACAAGCCATTTTTCTGCTCTTTGTTATTGTTTCTTTGTATACAAATGTGTCAAAAGGGCACACAACTGTAGTTGTGATATTACTGTATTTACTAGTATTTAAAAATAGTGTTACAGTGATACTATCATTGCACAGTTACACAGCCTAACACAACTACATAGCAGGTCTCTATATGAATGTCTATTGAGAGTGAGTGAGTCAACTGAGCGCATTTTGAACAAATTAATACATATAATCTGGCACAGTAGTTTGCTGATATACTAAACATTGACACAGATGTTTACATAGGTGTTTCTGGGGAGGATATGGTTCGTAAAGTGATAGTTTAGTGCTCTTTAAAAATACAACATGTCAATCAAGTGCCTGGTTTTAAAGCCCAGAGGAGGAAGGTCAAGTTTTGATTCAGCCTCTGAATTCTAGTGTGTAGATGCCACTAGCCCACTCACTGCTCTGGGATGCCTTCATGCCAGGCTTAGAATGGCCTACTTTACTAAGTCCAATTCTAGGGCATTAACTGTGTTAGTTCTGATGGGGCTTGGCGAGCCACAAGGGGCTCAAAAGGTATTGTCAGGATATAAACAGGACTCTTGGAAAGGTGAGTCTCCTAGCAGTGATGGTTCTCTGGGTCATGTTCTGATTAGGACACATAAAGATTACTACAATTAGTGTTGTTGCAATGCTGTTGACCTGACATTGTTATGCTTACAAACTAGTAAGGAATGTTGCCAAGTAAGGTGTGCTGTTGTTTGCTTGTTATTGTATGGCAAACTAAAATAACAAATTGGTTTATTACATTTTCTGAGAAAGAAAAGTTGGTGGTGCTTGAAAGAAACTCACTGAAGATGCGCTATAAATCAGTACCATATCAGTTATTGGCCGATATTTAATTGATTGGTATAAACCAATATTGGATATTTCATTGTGCATACATTTCGCCTACTTTTAAATTTAGACCACCTTTGCCATTATTTGATACACCAATAATTTACTAAATGTACCAAATCGCATAATAAATCAATTTTTTGTGTTAGCCCTAACCATATAGTAGATCATTAATATTGTATAATTACACTGTAACAAGGACATCTAAAAATAAAGTGTAACCAAAAGTTTTCTGAAGCATTAATTAATCATAGTTAATGTTAATTTCAACATGTCCTAATACATTTTTAAAATCAAAACTTGTATCTGTTAATATTATTTAATAAACCTAAGTAACACAAAACAGGTGTTTTGTTAACTAACATTAAAAAAGATTTAAAAATACCGTAACAAATATTCATTGTTAGTTATTGCTGCTAGTTAATGCATTAACTAAGCATAACTAAGGAAGGTTATTGTAAAGTGTAATCTAAAAAATTGATGCTTTAATTTGTAGCATTTACAATAATTGGTTTTAGTTTTTAGGGTTTTGTTATTTATTAATTTTGACAAACATGTATTGTTTTTAATATCGGTCTTTTATCGGTTATCGGTCATAACATGCAAATATTTATCATCTTATAATGTATTGGTCAGAATTTGAATAATCATTGCTATCATGCTCAGGTGTTGTGGGTGGTTGCAATGGCATTGCAGTTGCTAAGATGTTCTTATATTGGTTTTTAGAGTATTTGCTATGCAGTTGCTATGGTGTTTTCTGGTCGGTTGCATAAACTGCTTAGACTCCTCTTACCAGCTGATCTAATTTTGCTTTAATACTGGTCTTATTTAATCAGTTGCATTAAAACATAGACAACTTGAATTTGAAAAGTAAAACTGATTACCCATTGACTAACTGCTGATTGGTTGGGCTATAGTTCAAATCAGAGTTATTGTTCATTGGCTATGTTAATGAAAATCATAAATCATGTTACTTAGAAAAGTCACTTCTCTCATCAATAACCTATATATGATTTGAGTTACCACTCCTCTCTATATCTCAAATTGTCAATATTTTGTGTCAGTGTCCCTTAATCTTCAATAGTAATGGAATCTTTTTATGTTTTCAGGAAAACAAAAGCTGGTTGTGTTTATTAAATCCACCCAAACAAATGGTAAATGGTTTCAAACAAATGCTCTGTCATTTAAGCTTTGCTTTCTTTATCGGTTGTTACAAATAGCTCAGCATGAGCCTTCTCTGGCCAAGCTGTTGCAGTTTCCCATATTTATCACATACATTTTTTAATGAGTTAATAAGCCTGTGTTTTCCCTTTAATTAGTGTGATCCCTTCAGCTATTCAATGAGTGATCGTCCAGAACTGTTGTTTGAGCAATAAGCTCAAAGCAACATATGAGCATAATCTGTTAGATAGATGAAGGAGTCCATTCAAAGTGCACGAGGGTAGATGGTTAGGTGGAGCAATTACTGACAGGATTGAGAGGGAGTGAGATGGATGCTGGGGATCATGCCTGATATGTACATGCAGGCTTTATATATTTCAGTGTGGGTGAATTATTTAAGCATTGGTTTGCAGCACTGTTTCAGTTCACATGGCTCTCTTACATAACAACACTTCCCTGAGGTCTGCTGATGAGATGGAGGAGATGAGGGAACGAAGAAGAAAAGATGAAAGAGAGGATGAACAATCTTAAGGCCTGTTCACACCAAATGAATATTCACTGCAAATATTCAGTCAGAGGACAAATGTTGAATAAAAACACTAGGTTTCAATGGGCTTATGAATATGTGTGAATATTCATCTGCCGACAAATTGAATGCATTTTTTTTTTTGATTGGCCAAAAAGATATTAGCTTTTGATCATGTTTCCCAAGTCGCTGCTGCACAGTCTGTTACATATGGTTATGATGTTGTCTTTGTACTCAAGCTGAAAAAGAATACGTTTGAAATATTTTCTTTTAAATACAGCGTTAGAAAATAAGTCTTATAAAAATAAAATTTAAATAATAGCAAAAGTAATTAATAAATAACAATTAAAAGTACTTATATATGTAATATGTATTTTTTATTTTTTATATATTACTTTTGCTAATAATATTTTTATATGATTTATTTTCAAAGTATACAAGTACATTGGTTATGCTGTTGTCTTTGTCCACTATCAGAAAAAAATACATAATTAAATTTTTAATACAGATTTTGAAAATAAATCATGTAAAAATATCATAAAAAACATTTATAAATAATAAAAAATACATATTTATGTGTGTGTATATGTATATATATATATATATATATATATATATATATATATATATATATATATATATATATATATATATATATATATATGCACATTACCCATTTAATACATAATACATTGAAATAATTTATGAAAATTAGGCAAATGCATTAGACTTATCTAGTTAAGTAAAATTAATAATTAAATTAAACTCTGTATTGACATCCTTATGCTGACAGATGTGTGTGTCATCTGTTGTACTGTTCAGCACCACCTATTCCATCAGAAAGTATTTGTCACTTAATTCTAACAAATAATTGTTTACATTTGTTTTAATATTTGTATATACATTTTGACTGCAAATCGTTTTGCATTTTTGTTTTTGTGCTGGGTGTGAATAGGTATTTAGCCTGGGGAAACAGAAAAAGGGAACGGGGGATGTGTTTGAGTGGGAAGGCTGGAGAGGTGTAAGACATAAAGACGTTTCCATGGAGAAAGGTGGACAAAGGATCTGGAGGGCAACAAAAGGGAATATGATGAACGTGAGGAGAAAGTGACAGATGAAGGCTGAAGTAGACAGGCAGGACATGATAGAGAGGGGGAGGGAAATAAGACGATAGGAAAGAATTAGAGACAGAAGGAGAGCCACGCATGAGAACGCTTGTAAATTGCACAAATACATGACAGGTCTGTGGATGAAGTGTCTGCTTATTATAGTAGTGCTGCTTCAACAAACACAAACCTTCACACACATCAAACATCACTAATGCTGTCACTCTTTCATCAAAAAGGATAATTCACCCAAAAATGGAAATTCTGTCATCATTTACTCACTCTCAAGTTGTGTCTGTATGAATTTCTTAGTTCTGAAGAGCAAAAAAAGAATATAATTTAAATGTTGGTAACCAAAGCAGTTGATGGTAGCCATTGACTTCCATTGTATTTTGTTCCCCATACTATGGAAGTCAATGGCTACCATCAACTGTTTGGTTGCCAACATTCTTCAAATTATCTTATTTTGTGCTCAGAAACTCAAAACTCAAACGGGTTTGAAACAACTTGAACGTGAGTAAATGATTACAGTATTTTAATTTTGGGGTGAACTATATCTCTTTAAGTTGTTGAATCAGTCTCTTAATGTTCTAGTCAGGGCTGTAGCCTAGCGATTAGCACGTATGCTCCGACATAGGGAGACTGGGGTTAGTTGTCACACTGTTTGCTTTCAGTGAATATTTCTTAGGGCATATTGGTTCACCTTTGACAGTTAATTTCAAAAGCCCTGGTCTGCTCTGTTAAGTTGTGGCAGTCATATCATGTTGATATAAACTCGCAATTGCGAAAAAAAAGTCAGAATTGCGAGATGTAAGCTCACAGTTGCCAAAAAAAAAAAAAAAAAAAAAAATAGAATTGTGAGTTGCAATTAACTTTTAGATTTTTTATCCAGTGGCTGAAACGGGCTTCCATATAAAAGCTATATTCGGAAGGAATAAAATTTTCTAGAATGATCAGAATGATTTTGTAGGGAATGTATAGAAATGTATAGTGCATGTATAGAAAATAGAAATCATTTTGATTTCAAAATAAATGATTTTTTTTTTATTGTGATTATTATTAAATAAAAATAAACAAAATAAGAAATATATTGCAATAATGCTTTATTAAAATAAACAGACAAGCATTCACATTTTCGAGAAAATAAGTCACACTTGTCGCACCAGGTCAAAATAAGATTATTAAGAGAAAACAATTAACAATTGAATTAAAGTTTCATTCGACACAAATCCAAATATGTGCGTGCTTGGCATTAATTGAAGTCGCTTTGGAATTTAAGTCGCAGCATGTTTCAGATGATTAAAAAAGTGTCATGTGTTGCGGAAAATGCAGTTTTTATTATTTGTATAACAGTAATATTTTCTTTTATATTACACTGTAAAATTACAATACTATTATTTATGTGTTCATTTTCAAACGTTAAACCACAGAGCCTTTATTTTAATGGTTTGCCAAAAAATAAGTATATGCGCTGCATGTTTAAGAGTGAAGGGTAGCACTGTGTTGATTTTATTTCGATATATACTGTATTCCCCTGCCCCCCATTCTAATACCAGTCAGCAGGGGCGGGCAGCCACACTAACTCCATCTCTTTCATCTCTCCCTTCTCCAGCATATTGGCTTTTCATGCATGGGTTGTGCTCAGGCCTGCAAGCTGCCACACAGCCACAGCCCATAAACACGTAAGGGTTCAGCACAGTCCGGGTTTGTGTATGTTGCGGGAACCACTGACACATTTCGACACAAGCGGTGCTCATGTTTTGAGTCGAGTCCCATAAAACAAGTGCTCCCAATTCTGGTTGCCAGATCTATTTAGTCATAAGTATTATTTTTTGTAATCCAAACAACAACAGAAGTCGGACACAACGGCGCCTGGACCGGAGGGCGATAGTCTGAATCGCTAGTCCAAAGTGATTTCTAGCTGCGCTGCTTCACGCTGTGCGGTTGATCCCGCTAGAGTTAATGTGGTAGACACTGTGGAGGCTGTTATGTAATGCAGTTTCTTCAGTTATTAATAATGTCCTGTCAACATATCCACTTCTCTCTGTTCTTTTTAACAAGCTCTACAGCTTTCCACTACCTCTGAAACACCTAAAATGGTACACTGATAAAAGATCCGCTGTGCGACGTTAGCGGCTTGTCGTGCGCCGGTGACAGACACATTGTTAGCCTGTAGTGCACATTATATTAGGCCAAAACGTGGACAATGGGTAATGGTGAAAAGTGAATAATTTGACTAAGTAAAGTCATAAATTATTGTAACAGTGTCATGAGCAAAATGAATAAGCTCTCAGTTCACCAGGAGATTGAGTAGGTACTACATTTGGTTTGAAAATGTACTTACTGCATGACTGTATAAAAAAGTAGTGTTATACACTATGAATATGAGTAGTATGCCATTACTATTCGTAAATCCTCATTCATGGCCCCAATAAAGTGTTTTTGCCTGCTACAGTATATAGTATGGAAGTATGCCTATTAGGATGCACTGTTTTTGTTTTCTGATAATTTGCTACATTCGAATATACAGCAAAATACAGAAGAAATGATCTGTCGTTCAGTTTTATTGTAACTCATAAACACATAAACTCAATTACAAAATCTGCTTAGCATAGACAACTGCATACATAAAAGGTCATAACTGATTTAATGCAATACATCAGTTGATTTCAGTACAGTTTGATGTTAGCATGTTGCTAACCTAGTACTCTAATAAGCAAAAAAATACATAGCACACAACATGTATTCGGTAAAATAATTACAAGGAACTATTTTATTGACGCTTTTCAGTATTTAGTACGTTTTTGTCCACCATCTTAGCTTGTTGCAGTGCATTTTGGGATTGCATTCTCTGCAAAGGATACATGTTATGCTACCTTACCTTACTAAATATAGCATCTGTTTGAGTTCCAAATATGTGAATATACTAGGGCTGGGCGATATGGCCTAAAAAAAAATCCCAGATTTTTTCACCAAAAATCCGATTTACGATTTAAATCGATTTTTTTGCCCCCCCTACAATATTCAAATGACAAAGAAATTGTTCAAAACATGTTTTAATATAATTCATTATTTATTATTTACCAGTCAAATTTATAACTGAGAAGATGATTTTTAAAAAATTTTTATTTAATACTAGCCCATCATGCATCTAATCATCCACTCTGCGTTAAGAACTGTTAAAATTAAAATTGGCAACTACGCAGTGAGTCATTTTTTTCTTATATAAATTATTTGTAAATAGAGCAGACACTGTCTAACTGTGTCTACACTGGACGCGAGAGTTGTCGTGCTGCGCCCCGCTGTGCTAAAAGTCTGTCTAAACTTGACCTCACACTACAGTTGCAAATCATCTGAACGTGTCAGAACATTTTGTCATAAATAGAACGAGCATCAGTTTACTGATGGGGATCGTGTCGCATCACGCCACGTCCAGTTTAGACAACATCACTGGGTTCTATTGTCTTTTGTCGGATCGCACCACTCATGTAGACATTGCATGCGTTTTTAAATGGGTTATGTTACAGCCCTGCTTGTTTTTAATTTTTTTATTAAATATCTGTATTGACTGCATGATCATATCATCATATTATTTACTGCCATGCGAGCCACAAAAGTAAAGCTTGGTGAGCCGTGCAATGAGCATTGCTGCAGGTTGCTTTTTGGCGGATATGCTGTGCTTGTGCTGCCGCAGTCTTGTTCATTTTGTAGGGCAAAACATCTCTCTCACTCGGTAGCGGAGTATGTGAGTGGAGTGGAGCGGCAACTATTTCCCTCCGCGTTCCGAGCATTTAATAATCACTCCACGCTCACTGATACCAGAAACACCGCTCCGCCTTCGCTCCGTGGCTAAAGTATTTCAGTATGTTTGAAATGTTATGTTAATAACATAGCCTATATTAAAATAAAAAGTAAATAAAATAACAGTAGAGTTTCAAAGTGGCTTAGGCTATTGTGTGCAAACTTTTTTTTCCTACCACATGCCAAACTAATAACATTGTCAGCATTAAAAGGTATAATTGCTGCTTTCTGCTGTGCAAATTTTGTTTGTAATGAAAATAGCAGTTCATTTTCATCAGTTATTTTATCTACAGATCGATGCATTTCTTACAGATTTCAAAATCAGATAAAGATGAAGTATTGTAAGATTACATTTGTTTGAATGCATTATTGCAAAAGCGATTGCGTGTGAATGTGCTGTATCTGTTTAAATCATGCTTTAACCCAGAAATATTCAGTAAAAAAGAAAAGACAAACTCCTTGAGAACTAGCCTATAACGTCCCGCTCGGTTATTGCCGTCATTATAATCTTCTGATTTGAGAGATTCATCTGTATCAAGCTATAGCTAAATATGTTTAACATGTGAATTATTGCTAAATATGCAGTTATATTACGGGCCGTTGGCATGAATTGTACTCGTGGTGGAGCAGTGGAGGAGTGCTCTTGGAGCGAGTGAAAACCACGACGCTCTGACTTTTAAAAAACCCACGCCTCGCTCCAGTCAAAATCACACCGCTCTACTCCGCGCTCCGGAGAAACATACTTTGCTCGGCAGCATGTCTTTATGGCAAACGCACAGAGGAGGGTTGAGCCCAATCGGAACAACGGGAGCCCTGAGTGGAGCGTCAGTGGATGTTAAAAAGAAAACCGATTTTCATTCAAACAAACCGATGTAAACTACACATTCGAGTTAATCGATAAAATCGATTTATCGCCCAGCCCTAGAATATACAGAATTTAATCACATTATTTGAGAGTGTTTAAATCCCCATACAGCAAAAAAAAAGAAACATTTTCAAATGTATTTTTAAATTTATTTCAAAATATACATAATAGATATGCTAAAATATGCTTCAAAATGTATTTGCACTAATGTGTTTTTCTACCAATAATTTTTGCCCATTTTTGTGTATTTTTCAAAATATAAGTATATACAGGTGCATCTCAATAAATTAGAATGTCGTGGAAAAGTTCATTTATTTCAGTAATTCACCTCAAATTGTGAAACTCGTGTATTAAATAAATTCAGTGCACACAGACTGAAGTATTTTAAGTCTTTGGTTCTTTTAATTGTGATGATTTTGGCTCACATTTAACGAAAACCCACCAATTCACAACAATCTCAACAAATAAAAAAATATCTCAAAACATTTTTATTGAATTGTTGGCCTTCTGGAAAGTATGCTCATTTACTGTACATGTACTCAATACTTGGTAGGGGCTCCTTTTGTTTTAATTACTACCTCAATTCAGCGTGGCATGGAGGTGATCAGTTTGTGGCACCGCTGAGGTGGTATGGAAGCCCAGGTTTCTTTGACAGTGGACTTCAGCTCATCTGCATTTTTTGGTCTCTTGTTTCTCATTTTCCTCTTGACAATATCTCATAGATTCTCTGTGGGGTTCAGGTCTGGAGAGTTTGCTGGCCAGTCAAGGAATTGGCAGGTGCCAAATCCTGCTGGAAAATGAAATAAGCATCTTCGAAAAGCTGGTCAGCAGAAGGAAGCATGAAGTTCTCCAAAATTTCTTGGTAAACGGGTGCAGTGACTTTGGTTTTCAAAAAACACAATGGACCAACACCAGCAGATGACATTGCACCCCAAATCAGCACAGACTGTGGAAACTTAACACTAGACTTCAAGCAACTTTGGCTATGAGCTTCTCTACCCTTCCTCCAGACTCTAGGACCTTGGTTTCCAAATGAAATACAAAACTTGCTTTCATCTGAAAAGAGGACTTTGGACCACTGGGCAACAGTCCAGTTCTTCTTCTCCTTAGCCCAAGTAAGACACCTATGATGTTGTCTGTGGTTCAGGAGTGGCTTAGCAAGAGGAATACGACAACTGTAGCTAAATTCCCTGACATGTCTGTGTGTGGTGGCTCTTGATGCCTTGACCCCAGCCTCAGTCCATTCCTTGTGAAGTTCACTCAAATTCTTGAATTGATTTTGCTTGACAATCCTCAAAAAGCTGCGGTTCTCTCGGTTGGTTGTGCATCTTTTTCTTCCACACTTTTTCCTTCCACTCAACTTTCTGTTAACATGCTTGGATACAGCACTCTGTGAACAGCCATCTTCTTTGGAAATGAATGTTTGTGGCTTACCCTCATTGTGAAGGGTGTCAGTGATTGTCTTCTGGACAACTGTCAGCTCAGCAGTCTTCCCCATGAATGTGTAGCCTAGTGAACCAAACTGAGAGACCATTTTGAAGGCTCAGGAAACCTCTGCAGGTGTTTTGAGTTGATTAGCTGATTGGCATGTCACCATATTCTAATTTGTTGAGATTTTTTGTTAAATGTGAGCCAAAATCATCACAATTAAAAGAACCAAAGACTTAAACTACTTCAGTCTGTGTGCACTAAATTTATTTATTTCACAATTTGAGTTGAATTACTGAAATAAATAAACTTTTCCACGACATTCTAATTTATTGAGATGCACCTTTTGCATCTCCTTTTGGGGGTACTAGCGAGCCTGTCCTCCAACAAAAAAATGACCATATAGGTCGTTTGTGCAAGCACCTTATTACGACCTATATTTACGTTTTAAAGTTAAGTGGCCTTTAAGTGCTCAATTAAAAATTATGATTTATTGAGCATATACAGTTTACGTGCACGTCCGTTCTCTGGGATCAAACCCATGATAGCATGATTGCATATCAAGGTATAACGCAATAATCTACCAACTGAGCTACACGAAACACAAATCACAGTGCAAATAAAATAGTACAAAACATTAATATGAAAACAACCTTTTGCAGAAAGGGGCGCAATTGTAGTATACGCTTTGATTGGTAGTATTTAAGGGATTTGGACAAACGACCTATACGAGCGTGTTAGTTGGAGGACAGGTTGGTACTAGCAATAGCAATATATATATATATATTAGTGCTGTCAAACGATTAATCGCCATTAATTGCATCCATAATAAAAGTTTTTGTTTACATAATATATGTGTGTGTACTGTGTATATTTATTATGTATATATAAATACACATGCACGTAAATATTTAAGAAAAAGATGTTAGGTTTTTATATTAAATATATTTATATATTATATAATTTATATGAATAGAAATATATACATGTAAATACATGTAAATATTTTCAAAATATATGCTGTATGTGTATGTCTTTATAGATACATAATAAATATACACAATACACACACATTTATTATGTAAACAAAAACTTTTATTTTGGATATGATTAATCGTTTGACAGTACTAAATATATATATATATATAGAAACATTTTAAAATATTGTGTAGAAATACATTCACTCATATCACATTTAAGAAAAATGTTATTTGTTATCTATAACACATATAAATTTAACACGTTTTAACAAAATTCAGAAAAGAACATACTTTACGATGTAAAAAAAATACTATATATATATATATATATATATATATATATATATATATATATATATATATATATATATATATATATAGACATATGGGAGTGTTTAGAGCATTTTTAAATTTCATATTAACGTGCATGTCCCCTTTCATCAAGGTTATGCAGAGAATACCAAAATCTAATTATTTATTTATAAATAAATCTAAATGTTAACTCTTTGAAATACTTCAATACTAATAAATATGATGTCATGCTTTTTCTGTCTATGTAGAATTTGAATTCCCCTGTACTTTATGCTCATTATATTCAGTGTGTGTGTGTGTGTGTGTGTGTGTGTGTGTGTGTGTGTACACATGCACAGACATGTTTTATGGTTTTGGTCCATATTATTAGGCTTGTTCTGTCAGCATATGTAAATTCTTTTAAATGATTCTGGGTCAGTGAGTTATTTAAATATTCACGCATATGTTGCATGCAGTGACAATTCGGCATGTATTTGACGTGTCATCTAGCATTATCACAATTGTTTGCAGTCTCGGCCTAAGGCTGAAGCTCTTCTGTTAACATGATGAGGACAATGACAGGCATAGACATTGTTACGCTGCTTGTTGGTGATGCTTGAACTGTGTAAGTGAGACAGCCGTAACGGTTGTGTGTTTTCTGCCACACACGTAGGGGTTATTCCCATATTATGGTCTAACACACAGTAGGAATGTTATGTGCTTACATCCTTCAGGTTTCAGCTAAAGGTTTACTGTCAGTCACAGGCATCCAGAGCTTTCCCACAGGAGCAAATGAGGAGAGAGAGAGGAAGAGAGAACCTGTTCGGTGCAATAGAGCCGTCGGTTGCACATTGTAAGACAGTCATGAAGACAGGCAACCATAACAGATCTTGTTAAGATGAATGTAAGATGAAGCGAAACCACAATAGACTCATCTATAGAGGAATGTAGATTCATGGAGGGTGATACACAGACAAGATTGCGCTTCTAATGAAAGTGAAGCTTGAATGACATAGTTCCTAACTCGACAGCATTTAAGGCACCATATATCCTGTGTAATTTTGAGCATAAAAATAGATTTGTTTGTATCTTTCGCATAGTTTTAAATCCCACAACGCACTGTGACTCAGTGAAACAATAAAATTGATTGTAGAATAAAGTTGTTATTTTTGTTTTCTTTGAGCACAAAAAGTATTGTAGTAGCTTCATAACATTACGGTTGAACCTCTGATGTCACATGGACTATTTTAACGATGTCCTTACTACTTTTCTGGCCCTTGAACTTAGTAGTTACATTGCTGTCTATGCAGGGTCAGAAAGCTCTTGGATTTCATCAAAAATATCTTAATTTGTGTTCCAAAGATGACCAAAGGTCTTAGGGTGTGGAACGATGTGAGGGTGAGTGATTAATGACATCATTTTTGACATTGCTGTGTAAACTATCCCTTTAAGGTTTAAGTTTTTTTTCTGCAGGATTTTCAGCTATATTTATATTTTATTGCAACATGCACTTTGTGTAACAACTCTATAACAGTTCTATAGAGTGCAATAGTGCCCACCTACCTTTTAGCAGCCTTGGTTCTGGAAGTATTTTTCTCATAGAGATTGTAAAAAAAAACCTTCATTACAGAGTTATAAGCCATGAGCCAAACCAGCCGTCTACAAGGTAAAGCACAACATTACAAACTGATTTGAAGCAAAGAATAACAATCCCATGAAGCTTTGTAAATTACTTAGTATATAATATATATATATATATATATACATATCTATATATATATACGATATATACTATTTAAGATCATATATACATATATACATATATATATATATATATACTATATACATATATATATATATAGGATATATATATATATATATATATATATATACATATATACATATATATATACATATATACATATATATATATATATATATATATATATATATATATATATATATAAATGACAGGTGCTTATTTTAGAATCAGTGATCAAGGAATTGTGTATGTTGTCTAAATAATCTGAATTTGCACTGTTCCAGGGTTATTACACTTAACTTAAACCATAAAGAAATGTATGTGTTACATGACATAAATGTTAACTGAAATAAAATAAATAATTTCTGCTAGTTGCCATGGCAACATTTTTCATTTTCATTTAGTTCAACTAAAAACTAAAGCTGAAATCAAAAATGAATAAAAACTATATAGACATATATGAAGACAAACATTCAAAAATTATAATAGTATCTCAGTGATACTAAAATAACACTGCAGTGTGCGTTTTATCGTAATTACTTCAAGCTATATCTAATTTTGCTTTATGGAGCTCCTTCTTGATTCATTTTTGTACATGCTATTCTATATGAGTATGCAAGGTATACCTTGTTTTATTTATATGTAAATATGTGTAAATTATACACCCCTGAGGTACACCCATTAAGAGCAGTTCTCCTTTCTGCTTGCCTTGCCTTTTTTTTCTTTAGCTGAAGCATACAGTAGTTTACTGCTTATTAGCTGCAGAATAGAATATTTCAGAGTGTCTGTGGTGTGTGTATAGAAAGACAGAGCTGCTGCAGACCTGCACATTGGAGATTTAATCCCAAATCACAGTGTATACTGTGTCTGAACCGGCCACACTTCAGTAGTCACCGGCTGTTGCTCAGCAACATGCACCACAGTCCAACATCTTGTGAAGTAAAGAGCCAAGCTGCTGTTTTCCATCTCTCCCTTGAACCACTCTCTCTTTCTCTATTCATTTGCTCTCCATTCCTCCCTACTGAGACTGTTGTTCATCAGGCATTTCACACATTCTCCTGTTTCTCTCTTGTCTATTCTTCCTATTAAGTTTCTTCTCACTCCGATAGGCCACATGTTGTGCTCTGGAGCATCTCATTATTGTTCATATATACACAAAGTGCTTGTCTATCTCGTCATCTTTCTGTCTTTCAGGATGCTGTGCAAGCACATCTCAGCCCTCTAGAGTATTGGGAGAAGGCGAAGATGGGGACAAATAGGGACATTATGTTCTTGTGGAGGGAGCATTATGTTCTGCGTTGTCTGTCTGTCTTTCTCGCTCTCTCTCTCTTCGTCTGACTGTGCCGTGACGTCTTTTGGTGGACTCTCACACTGAGTCAGAAAAGTGCCAAAAATTTGTTGAAATGCTGTCACTGTTCACACTCATTTGCTTCTTCACATTGAGAAGCAAAAACCATAAATCTGAGTGCTTTCTAAATGTTTTTTTTATTTACTCTCCTCCAGACCCATCAAATAGCCAAGCTAAATCTATACCATACTAAAAATTGGTTTATTTTAGCTCATGATAAACTGGATAGCATTAGCATTAGTGAAGTAAACAGTTTCAGAAATAAGCATCTGTGTGTTATTTTGTATGGGCATATAAATTCCTCTACAATAGTGGTTCTCAACCAGGAGCCGGGCCCCTCAGCAAATTTACTTAAAAGTATGTAAATTAAATGACTGGGTCCCACTTTATATTAGGTTGCCTTAACTACTATGTATTTACGTCAGTACTATGTACTTACTTATTGTGTTCATATTGTATTGTAAAACACTTTTGCTGCTATTAAGGTGGCATACAGGTAAGGTTAGGACAGGGTTGTTGGTATGGTTAGGTTTAAGGGTGGTTTCGGTGTAAGGGATTGGTCAACATTGTAATTATACATTTAATTACAGAAATTGATAACAGATGTAAGTACATGCAGGTATTTTAAAAAAAATTTAAGTACAATGTAAAATCATTTACACAATTTAGTGCATTGTATCAACTGATTAATTTAAATGTAAGTACATAGTAGTAGCCACCTAATATAAAGTGGGACCAATTAGTGTTAATGTATTACAATAACCTAATTTAAAATCTTTAATGTATAATATTAAAATATATATTAATATTAAAACACTAATAAACATAAAATCAACTAATATGTATAAAATCAACTTAAAACATATTTATTTTTATTTTCCCTCAAATATCTATTCCAGTAATTGAAGAACAAGCAGTTTTTGAAATTTCTGGAATCTCAAAATAAATTGTGGATAATTGGTTTATTTATTAATACTACCAGTTTCCAATAATAAAAAAGTTTGAAATAAAGTGGATTTGTCATAATTGCAAATATATTTTCTTGTCTTAAATTACCTAAATGTGTTAACAACAACAACAACAAATCATTAGAATAATCATGAATTATGATGGCACTAATAATTTTTTTTTATGTTTAAGATCTGTTTTATAGGGATGACAATGCTACAGGATTTTTTTTTCCTGCTTTTCTCTAGAGAAAAAGGTCCTAGTAGTCTCGCATGTATCTCCTCAGATGTTTCAGAAGAGTTCTCAGCAGGGTTTTACATTGTCCTCGGTTTTCCCAAAATAGCAAAGTCTGCAATAAAAAGACAGAGCAATGCTTTGTTTAAAAAAGTTGTCTGGACAGTTGAAGAACACAGAGATTTGTGCTGTTTCTGGTTTCACAAAATGGTGATGGCTTGGCTCATGAATATTCATTACCTTATGCAGAAATCATTTTGCATAATCTTTCACTGTTTTGATTAACAATGTCTACATGAGATATTGATCTTAGAGAACAAGTATTTGTTTATTCCCATATCAAACCATGGATTTTTTTTTATGATGTTGTTGCTTATGAGGGATCAGGGTTCTAGTCCCCCGTAATTAGACTTTCTATTTTAATAAAATGAAAACATTGAACTTCAGTGCATATACAATTAATACTGACACATTTCACTCGAATGGATAGCAAGCCACACAAAGGCTGTGAACATTGCCGTTGGTGCTTTCCACAAGTGATAACTACAACAAAATGTGTTTATGCTTTACATGCTAGTGGCTAGAGGACTAACAGCATATATTAATAGGCTTCCGGAATGTCTTGTACATATATCTCACATTATAGTCAACACATGAAACAATAATCAGCCATATTTAGCATTGTTCTGCCAATTTTCATCCATCCATTTCAGTACGATTGAAATTTCGCATAAGCTTCAAATTGGTTCTGACCAACAGAAAGCTGCTTGGTTTGAAAGTGACATTTCTACACTATAGACAATAAACAATGGAGCTTTTTTCCAGTTAAAATTTGCTTAAATTTCACTAATGTGACCACATGTTTTGATTTATTAAAATTCCCATGACCAAGGAGACCAAACATAAACAGAAGCAACGCAAGAACACACACACTTGAATGGGATGTATTTTTACTGCTGTTAAAATCATATGCTAGGCCTAGTCTCATTAACCCAGCAGCAGGAACATGAGATTTCTCTTTTTTCCCCCTCAAGTCAAACATGAATTATTTAGCTTTGTGTTGATCACGTTGAGTCTCTGCCCTGAGCTTCCCTCCCTAGTTCCCTTACTGTATCTCTCTCTCTCTCTCTGAGCTGTGTATGTTGCTGCTAGCCTCTACTCAGCAATCCAAAATGCATGTTTTTCTCACAGAATTGCCCATATCTCTGACGTCTTATTCTGAAATCCTACTGTGAGTGACTGTGTCATCATGTACAATGAACAATGTGTAGCATTTCTTCTCAATGGCACTGTAACTGCACTCAGTAATTATTTCTGTACAGTGTGGGGCGAATCTTCGCAAGCACACATGCGTAAATAATTCACCATGCCAATGTTTTGTTGAAGCCAAGTCCCACATTATCAGTGTACACATTTGTGAGTCATAATGGGAAGAAACTGCCTTTGCCCCAATTTTTGGTGCAGATACTGTTTTCTCAGTCTAATTTATAAATTGAATTTTCACGCAGCTGAGAATCGGCACCTTTATCAATTATTCACATCCAGCTCTTTGGAAGCTTAATAAGCAGCTGTTATTATGACTTGTCAGTCAACTAACTCATAGCAGTTCTGGCTTTGTTTTTGTGATAAAAGGCCAATTTTGCATTGCTGTAAGTGAGCTTAACGAGCAAACGATGATGCTGGGCAGACATGATTAAAGAAAAACTTTTTTTTTTTTTTTTTGTGGAGTTAAGTTAACAGAGAGTCATTTATGTTTTGGGTCAACTAGGTTAGTTGACTCTAACCATCATCTAATTAATAAGTGAGGTCAGTTATTATTATTTTTTTAGTGGTGGTGCTTTATTTAACATGTGAACTGTTAGCATGCTAACTCTGTCCATTTTATTTTTTTTTATTTTTTTTAAAGAAATGCATACTTTTTTCATCAAGAATGCATTCATTTGATTAACAGTGACATGAAATAAGATTTCTATTTCAAAATATGCTGTTGTTTCATCGAAGAAACCTGGAAACAATTTTCATGGTTGCCACAAAAATATTAAGCTGCACAACTGTTCTTAACATTGATAGTTATTAGAAAAATTGCTTAAGTACTAAATCAGCATACTGTATTATAATGATTTCTGAAAGATCATGTGACACTCAAGGACAGAGTATTATTTAATAACTAAAATTGAAACCATAAAAAAACACTTTTTTGTTACTTGAAATAACATAGATGTTAACGGTTAAGTTTTTAAATATTTTATTACATTTCAAATAGTTTCCAGGGCAACGTTTCTCATTTACATTTAGTTTAACTTGATGTACTATAATAACAACTACAGTATATAGGCATATTTAAATATAAAACCAATAAAAATGACAAAAACACAGCAAAATTGCTTTATCTTTATCTGAAATTAAAACAAACATTGATAATATAAAAACAAATTCAAAATATTAATTTTAAACTACACATTATTAAAAACAATGCTACTAATATAACCCAGCTAAAGACTGGAGTAATGGCTGCTGAAAATTCAGCTTTGTAATAAAGTGCATTTCAACTGTTTTCTATTGTAAAGAATTTTATTTTAAAGAGAAATAACTGAATTTAATTTAACTTGATTTTTGATCAAATAACCACAGCCCTGTTAAGCATAAAATACTTCTTTTAACAAACAAGTATTTTTCCAACACATTTCTACTGTTGATAAACATATATATTGCAGCCTCAGAATCTGAATCATCAAATGATGTACTTACAATATCCCCACAGAATAGCTGCAACTGACCACTGAGTTACGCTAATACAACATAACTGGTTTATCAAAAGTGACTATAACAATCAAGTTCTAATGTATACTTTCTGTTATGTGTTTCCCTCAGCCGTTCCCTTCCCCCTGAGTCACCGCCTCACCATGAAGGAGGTGTTTGACTGTGAGGGGAAACCAAGGGTGGATCTACTGAAAGCCCACCTCACTAAAGAGGGCCGAGTGGAGGAAACCGTGGCCCTTCGAATCATAAATGAAGGGGCCTCTATCTTACGCCAGGAGAAGACCATGCTGGACATAGAGGCACCTGTCACAGGTACTTCCCTATTCTTTCCTCCTTTCCTCACATACAATATGAAGATAAATATACAAAGTACTAAAAGGATGGTTTTACTTGACATGCATTTAAGTGACTATGTATGTAAGCCCGTTTCTGCCACTGAATAAAAATTAAGGTTATAATTTTCTCACAGTTGTGTGTTTACAAGATGTATTATAAAGTCGGAATTGCAAGATATAAATGCATTTCATATAACTAAAGTCAGCTTTGAGATATAAATTCGCAACTGAAAGAAAATAATCTCTTTTGTTCCCTCAGAATTGGACTTTATATGTCATAATTCTGAGAAAAGATGTCAGAATTGCGAGAAAAAAGTCAGAATTGTGAGATTTAAAAATGCAAAACAGGTTTTTATCAATTGCAAGTTTATATCATGCCATTCTGAGAAGAAATGTAAGAATTATTTGTGAGATGGAAATACACAATTGTGGGAAAAATTGTGAGATAAAAAGTCACAATTGTCTAGTTTTATTTTTATTCATTGGCTGAAACGGGCTTCCATAACTATGTGTGCCATGTCTTGCAGCAGGGTCGGATGTATTTTCAGACATTAGTCGATAAAGAGCTTCTGTGCATTAGCATTTGTGTGTGTACATAATGCAGTTTGTTATCTGAAGCCGTCTGCACGTGTTAACTGTATATCTGTGACAACCTGCTTTGATACCATCAGCAAACAGGACTAAAGAGCAGCAAGAGCTTGAGAGAGAATGCACAATCCTGACCTCAAATACAAAAATAAACTCTAAAATACCCGACTGGAAGTTCAAAGAATGAACAATGCCGGCGAAAATAAAAGGCGGCAAAGCGAGCAAGCGCTCGAGGTGTTTCCGTATGAAGTTTACCTGTGAAGGTAGCTGTCACTTTGAAGTTCGATCCCTTGTATGCGCATGAACGTGTATTTGTGTCTGTGTGTGTTAATTCCCTCCTTACCTGTCATCACATCAACTGTAAGGTGAGAATAGAGTAAAAATAGTTTTAAGTTTAAACTAGGGTGATTTACGTACCACATATGGCATGTCTTTGTCTGTACGATGGATTGTGCATCTCTGCGTCTGAGCGTTTTGTCACTTTTATCAGTGACTGTGGATAATCAATAGAGTTGAGTACTTGGTACCCGCGTCCATCTGCAGGAGTGTGTCAGCACACCAGCTGGCTGTGATTTCCGCTTTCTCATCCGCGTATGAGCCGCTTACTCCTGAAAGAAACAGGCCCTTGTGTAACCGCACCAAAAAATAAAAATACGCAGAGATAATGGACATTATTATGATTAATTTTTCTTTGTAATGTGATTCTGCTCATCCAAATGGTACATCTCCTTTACACTGGCAAAATTACTGTATTTATAATTCTGTTTTAGTGCCTAGAGTTTTGTTTATTTAATTTTAATGTTTTGCTATAGAAGTGAAGTTGCTATGTACTATTTTCTATTTCTATTTTGTCTTGTTTTGTAGTGCAAGGATAAAAAAATCCTTTAAAAAGGTCAAATTACCTGAGAAGCAAAATTATAAAGATATTAATGTTTAGTTACAAAGAAAATATGTTGAGTTATGTTGGTTAGTTTTCCTACTCTATTGGCAAATATTTAGTGTCTTGCAGTATGGGTGGGCTGTAAAACTGAGACAACTTATGTTAAAATCACTGCATCAAAGGCCGTTTTTGGCAGCCAAGAAAGTCACACGGTCATAAGCTTCAGTGCATCAGGAGTCACTCTCCGCTGTGTTTTAAGACACAAAGCATTTAAGTTCACCACGGTTCAGTCACATTCTCACAGGAAGAGTTCAATTCCACCATGCACTTAGATTTGTCTGGTACAGTGCAGCTGTTAAAATCCATCAGTTGATCAGAGCGACCTACAGAGCGAGAGCGAGAGAGAGAGTTAAAGAGAGAGAGAGAGCGGTTCTCTGCTGCAGAACACACCTACACCTCTGAGTCATCTGCATCTAACAGCTCAATATTCTCTCTCTCCCTCTCTCTAAATCTCTTCCCATCATCCAGTTCTGCTTGCACCCTGTGTGCCTGCAGTGGGTGATGTGAGAATAAGCATCTCTCCCTCCACACTCAGCACTGCACAGTCACTGCCACACATGAAGAGAGATACTTACAATTATCACCGTTTAGAGTTTACTCTGTCTGTGTGTGTGTGTGTGTGTGTGTGTGTGTGTGTGTGTGTGTGTGTGTGTGTGTGTGTGTGTGTGTGTGTGTGTGTGTGTGTGTGTGTGTGTGTGTGTGTGTGCGTGTTTGTGTGTGCGTGCATGATTGTGTGATGTCTGTCCCTGTGCTCAGAATTTGTGCCCAGATCAGCCAAAATTAGGCCAAGTGAAGTTTATGCCTGCCGATCGTCTATTATTAATATCAAAGGGATATGAAATATGCAGGAGGCACAGTGTACACAAGGACCCGTCATTGTCAGTAGAACCGCTTCTTTTGTGATGCAACATAATGGCAAACAAAGACATATCTGCTGCCATTTGTCACTACCTTCACCCAGCTGTATGGCCATCACCTCATGCTATTGTTAATCAAGACTGCTTACACAATCACACAGATGTACACACACACACACTCACAAACAGACACACACAGAGTGCTGGGTTCAGGCTCATTCATTTATGCTGAGAATGATTTGTGCTGTGTGCTTCTCGCTTATTAATGGGGTCATATGATGCAACTTCAAGTTTTCCTTTCTCTTTGGAGTGTTACAAACTGTTCGTGCGTAGATAAGCTCCCTAAAGTTGCAAAGACCAAAGTCTCAAGCCCAAAGAGATATTCTTAACAAAAGTTTAGACTTGTCCACGCCCTTCTTAAATGCCTTGTTTAAACACGCCCCCACGTCTGCATCATGGTGTGGGAAGATTTGCATAAAACCGCCCAAATGTTCACGCAAAGAAAGAAGGCCTAACTTTGATTGTCGCTGTAGTATTGTTGCTGCCACTGCAGCTGCCGTCATGTCGTGGAGACGCTGTGTGTTTCATTGTAAAAGCGAAACTTCTTAGTTTGGTCTTCCAAAAGAAGACACAACTAGAAATCAGTGGTTAAGTTGTATTTACAACACTGTTCCAGAACAGTTCAACCCAAATATTCAGATGTGTGCAGCGCATTTTACAGCGGACTGTTTCCTGAACCTGGGAGAGTAGCCTACAATGATGTCTGTGCACAAAGGCGGTTTCTATAAAGTGGGACAGTTCTAACTTTGCAAGGACAGTCTGGCGCTTTTGACTCACAGCCTGTAAGTACGTTTTCATATTTAAAGGATTTGCCACTGATGATTCAAACGCGAGTTTTGAGCATTGTAGACTAGTGCTTGTTGTTTGTCGTTTCTCCGATCACAAATGCAGACATTGTTTTATGTTTACGGGGCGCGATATGCAACGCAATGCGTAAAAACACAGTATATGTCATTATAATCTGTAATTATGTCCCCACTGGATGCAACAAATGCTTCTTTGTAATGGCTTTTATTGGTTTCGTCCCGTCGCGCTGGGACATGGCATCACAGTATGTTAAGAGGCGTAACAGCATACACCTCGCTTTTCAGAATGATGAGCTTTGTGAAAATCGATGTGTTTCAGAAAGGCGGGGCATAGAGGAGCAACAGTAATGTACATTATGTGGAAAATAATGTGTTTTTTGAACCTTAAACCACATAAATACATTGCATTACACCAAATACACAACATAATGTTCTTTTTAGCAACGTCATATGACCCCTTTAAGTCCAGCTTACATAATGGAGGAGAGGAGAGGAGAGGAGAGGAGAGGAGAGGAGAGGAGAGGAGAGGAGAGGAGAGGAGAAATGAGAGAATAAGATACAAATGGGAGAATAAGAAGGGGAAGAGAAGGATGAGTAGAAGAACATGAGAGGAGATGAAGATGAGAGGAAAAACGAGGTGAAAGGAGAGAAGTTGAACAGATGGGAGAATAAGAGATCAGAGGAAAGATATATGAAAAAGAACAGAGGAAGAAAAAAGGAGGAGAGGTGACAGGAGAAGATGGGGGGAAGAAGAAAAGATGAGATTCTGTTCCTGTTCAGAAGAGGAAAGGAAGAATGAGATGAACTCATGATCTGAGATCAGAGTGAGGTGAGAAGTAGAAGAGATGAACAGAGGAGAGGAGAAGAGCAGATGCGATGAAAGAGGAGAAAAGACATGAAATGATGAAGTGAGAGGAGGAGAGAAAAGAGGAGAGTAAATGAACAGATGGGAAGATATGAAAGAGGAGATGAACAGATGAGAGAGTACGAGAACAGATGAAAGGAAAGAGGAGAGGAGAAGAAAAGATGAGGAGAGGAAATTAGCAAATATGCAGAGAGAAGATGGGAGAATAAGGGGAGCAGATGGGGAAAGAAGAGAAGAGAATAATAACACTCGAGAGAATGAGGAGGCAACGGAGATGAACAGATGAGTGGAGAGTAGAAAAGAAAAGAAAAGAGAGGAGTTGAACAGAAGACAAAATAAGAGGAGCAGATGAGTTGGGGGAAGAAGATAATAAGAACAAACTGGAGGATGGGGAGGAGAGGTGAGAGGAGAAGAAGTGAAAGGAGAAGGGATGAACAGAAAAATCTGGAAAGAGAATATGAGAAAGAAGAAGAGAGAGAAGATTAGATTAGCAATGAGAGGAGAGGGGATAAATAGAAGAGAGGAGAGGAGGTGAATCAATGAAATGAAATGAGAGGAGAGAAAGGAGATGAATGCATGTGTTCATGGAAGGGAGAGGAGATAAGCAGAAGACAGAAAAGGGGCAAATACAAGGAGCAAGAGTAGATGAAATAAGAGGGAATGAGTAGGGGAGGAGGAAATGAACAGATGTGAGGATGAGGAGAAGATGAAAGAAGAGAGAGGAGATAAGAATGGCAGAAGGACAGAAAAGAGGTGAGGAACAGATGGGAGTATAAGAGAAGTACGTAGATGAGGAATGAGGAGAGAAGAAGAGAGGAGAAAATGACATGAGATCAAAGATGAAGGATCAAAGGGGAGAGAAGAAAGGAGTCAAACAAGTTAGAGAAGAAGAACGGAAAAAACATAGGATACTCAGCATGCAGATGAGAAAGGGAAAAGAAGAGATAAACAGTAAGAGGAGTAAAAGAAAAACAGAGGAGAGGAGATGAATAGATGAGATCATGTTTATCTCCAAAAGAAGAGAGGAGGTGAAAAGATGAAAAGAAAGGAAGAGAGGAGAGGAGAGTAGATAAACAGATGGGAGGATATGAGAGAGGAGAGAAGAGGAGCAGATGAAAGGAGAGTTATGAGAGGAGTCAAATAAAAGAAGAGGAAAATAAATTAATATTTGAGACACAAGGAGTAGATGAGAGGAGAAACAGAAGATAAAGAGTGGAAGGAGAGGAAGAATATCAGAGGAACGAAGAGGAGTTAAATAGATGAGATCCTAGAAGAGGAGAGGGATGAAAAGGGAAAACAAGAGGAGGAAAAATAAAGAGCTGAACATGTGCAATGATTTGAGAGAGGAGAGGAGAGAAGATAAGTAGATTACAGAAAAGGAGCAGATAAGAGAAGAATGAGTGCACATGAACAGGAGAGAGCAAAGGAGATGCAGAATTGGAAGAAAAAAGGAGGGTATGAGAGGAGAGAAGCTGATAAATGAAGATGAACATAAAATACATAAAAAGAGACGAGAAGTTAAACAGACAAGAGGAGCGAGAGGTTTGAGCTGTTGGATTGATCAGATACACTTTTAAAAAAAATAAAGATGCTTCACAGCACCATATAAGAACCTTTTTATCTAAATGGTTCCATAAAGAACCTTTAACATCTGAAGAATCTTTATGTTTCACAAAAGGTTCTTTGTGGTGAAAGAAGGTTCTTCAGATTATAAAAAGGTAAGAAAAAGATGGTTCTTTAAAGAAACTTTGACTGAATGGTTCTTTGTGGAACCAAAAATGGTTCTTCTATGGCATCGCTGTGAAGAAACTTTTAAGCACCTTTATTTTTAAGAGTGTATCAGGAGTAAAGGAGGAGCGCAGAGACAAACAGCATTCAGTCGGCGCCGTGGGAAACCATCACACACACATCGGATTCCATCTACATTTTCCTCCTCGCGCGCTTGGGCAGCATGTGACCCGAGAATGTGAACAAGCATGTTAATTGCACATTTAATACCTGTTTCTCCTCAAGCACAGTTAAAATCAGCTCAGCGAACCAGCCAGTTCATTTAAACAGAAGCACTTAACACCGGGACCTGGGATAATTTTCATGCACAATTTATATACTTCTTCATACATAATGTAATGTCTCAATATGCAGGATCCACTCATTTCTATACAGTAAACGCCACTTACTAACACAGCCCGGGTGCATCTGATTTGCCCATGCATTATGCAGCTCTGATTCTGCAATGTGACTGGGCATATCTGCTTTTTTTTTCTCCCGCCGATTCGGATTATATAAACCGATCCATATCTACAAAGACTTAAACAACAGGACTTTCAGACAGCGGTGGAGCTCTGCCAGATGAGCAAGTTTGAAGTTGTCAGGAGAAAACCAGGCGCCCGGAGGGAAAGAGCCCAACTGGGTATACATGGAGAGCTCCTGTGAGACCCTTCACATAACAACAACAGTACGGACTAAATAAATGCGTTTTGTGTTTTTAATGACCCTCTGCATTCAATTCGTAACATCTTAGATCTCCCACCTCCTATGAGACGAAATCATATGGTGTCGTGCACCGTTTCCCACAATGCATCTGCGTTTTTATCGATGGCTTGGGTGCAGTAGAGGAGGCAGGGTGAAAGAAGGGAAATAAGCACAGCGTGAGAAGGCTGGAGCGGTAGCAGCTGAATGCAAGGGGGCGGAAGAATCTCTTTACCAGTTGGTAGAGGAGCGAGAGCGCGCAGACCAGAGAGAGTTCAACTTGTCACCTCCCTGCCATTCATCAGCCTTGCTCCAGCAGAAAGAAAGAGAGCGAAACAGTGCTAACTGTAGCCCCCGTGGCCTCGGCCTTCCAGAAAACGATCCCTGTAGCCCTTCTTGACTTCATTTCCTCTTGAGGCTTTTATTCTTCTTGACTATGCCGCAGTGCTTGATTACTTCTAGGGTTTTTGCTCTATAATGTGTGTTAATGGTTCATGTTAATGGCCCATTTTGCATGTATGTCAGACTCGGTGGACTGTTTGCGGCTGCTATATTATTTAATCCAGATAAGTCTGCTAATTCATTTGACGTGAGAAATCTTAATTTAAGCCGCTTCCCTTGAGACATTCAAGGCTAAATGAATGGTCGTTCTGAGAATGGATCTATTGATTTGGGTATTGATCTCCAAGTAAAGAGCTGTTTGGGTAGAGCCTGACAGAATGCTTGTGTCCCTATAGTGAGCTAGCGTTATAAGAAAAGGAGGTCAACATCATACAATACATTTATTAGGCTTGAAAAATGAATGCTGGTGTGTTTAGGAAACAAACATTAGAGTAGAGGAAGGCCTGTAGAGTTGATTAATATACTTAGTCTGAATGAAAGAGTTTTGGCTTTTAGTCTTTGTCTGTCTTAGTGTAATCCTAAATGGTGAAAAATTCCACTTTTAGAAGTTGCTTTGAAATCAAAATGGACAATTCTTATTTTTTTCATGTTTAAATTATTTATTCAGGCACATAATTATTTGTTAAAAATTCATGTGCCCCTTTAATTTTTAATCAGAAACATTAACTTCCCCTCCCCCTCTTTTTTTTCTGATGGCGTTCGCACTGGCTGGAGGGCGGGACTATGATGTCTTGCTTCTAACAACCAGTCACTCTCATGAGATTGCATTTGTTAGCAAACGACAACAATCCAATCAATTCTTCATGGTCCTAACACAATCTCATGGGAAATGGTAACTATTTTACAGGGTGGCTATGTTGTATGAGCCCCACCCTTAAACACAACCGTCACTGAAGTGTGCGCCGATCATATAAATAACATATGAATGAGATCATGTGAAGTCATATGAAATAATTTGCTGAAACTTAAAATAGTTATGATTTGCCTAGAGACTGTTGAGTTTTGTGCAGTTCTATATCTTGCATCCATTTTCTTTATGTTTTGCCTTCGTGTTTCAGTAGGACATTTATACTGTTCAAAAGATTGAGGTCAGTAAGAAAAACAGGGGTCTGTTTTTTGAAAGAAATTAATACTGGAAAGAAAACTGCTTGTCAAGCGATCTCTTGGTGTCTTTAAAGTAGGAGAAACAGGAAGTGAGATGCTCCACATTTTTTTCCACAGGTCTCAAGCATGGTGACGCACTTACAGTAGGTCATATCACACAATCTGGACCTTTCGCTGTAAAATCAGATTCCTCAAGCGACTGAAATTCTCCAACTCGTTTCCCTTCCCACAAGCTCAGTCGGAACAAACACACTTGCTAATTTGTATGTCAGTGATGTGGGCTTGATATCTGGGTTTTCTTACGTGATGCATGAGCTAAGAGGGTTTTAAATGCGTGTGTTTCCCTCTCTGTCCGTGGCCACACCAACACACACTACAGGCTGAGAGGCCTCTGGGGCAAACGCTTAGGCAGCATCTCCTTGCCAACGCAAACTCCTCATTTATTTCATTCTTTATTCTCATCAAATTCATGTCTCCATGGCAACAGGAGTTTGCATTTGCTCCCTCTCTCTCTCACAGAGAGAGAATTGTGTTGCAAAGGACTAATGTGGATTTTCAGGCCAGCTATGTTTCATATAGGTTCACTCTCCCAGATGTGCACAGCTGTCATTGTCAATTCGATCAGTTCATTATGGCTAGAGCAGTCTAGTGGTTGATATTAAGGGATTACGCCTAGCACAGAGCTGCTGTTACAGTATGATTTTAATAGCTATGGCTATATGAATCCGCCATGGATTAATGTTTGTATATCCTGGATATTGAACAAACAGTTGAGGCTGTTTGCATCCAGCTCAGCTAGTCAATATTTTCCTAAGTCTTTCTCTTTCTTTATGCAGTGTGCGGTGACATCCATGGGCAGTTTTTCGACCTGATGAAACTGTTTGAGGTGGGAGGCTCTCCAGCCACGACACGATACCTCTTCCTGGGTGACTATGTGGACCGGGGTTACTTCAGTATCGAGGTGAGAAAAGTTTCACTGGGATAGTATATGCATCCATCCATCTATGATTTCACCATTTTAAATCAAGTTAATTGAAAGACATTATTCATTTGAATGAAAAGGTTCATTTGAGCCATAACCAGGTTTAAATAAAAAATACTTAACTAAATACTATAAAAAATGTGTGGTGTGACGTTTTTTTTTTAATTGTGTGTGCGCACCAAAAGCAAATGTAATTATTTGCATGAGTAGATTATATACAATGTCAATGCAAAGATGCAAAGATGCAAATATGCGCGGGGTGACGTGAATGACGCGAATGGAGCAATGCGATTGCTGCAAATGCTCGATATACACCTCAATTGTGTGCTTCGCGTAAGTTAAAAAATTTCAACTCGAACGGAAAATTTGCATGGTGTGTTGTCGCGCAAGCCAACCAGCGAAAAGCTTATTGACACATCCGGTTTGACATGTCTGTCTGTATCAGAAAATGGAGAAGAGCATTACGCAATGTTTCTATTCGCACAAGTGACACGAAAAAACCGAGGGAATCTAGAGCAATAACACAATGCAAATATTTGCTTCACTTTTGTGTGCACACATTATAAGAAATATTCCATGTAGTCTCTCTGCTGTCTTATTGATAGCTGCAAAGCAGTTTTACATTTCTCCAAATATTTAATAAAGAAACAAATTCTATGTAAACCTACAGAAGCTACATATAGTAATATATGGTAGTACATACACATTTATAAATATAAATTAAAAACACTTATGCTAAATGCTATTAAAAAAATTATAAATACAGTGTGACACTTAAAAAAGTATTCCATGTATATTTATTAATAAATTAATACACATGATAACTATTTAATTAATCAATAAATGCTCATAAAACACCATTATAATTATAAAAGCATTAATAAGGTTTTGTTCAAGATAAATTTTCACATTGCAAGACACTGCTGCAACTACTTGCATCATGTGACTAAAAAAAAATAAGATGCCAATAATAATGAAATAATATATAAAATAAAATAGACATCTAAAAATGTATTAATGAACATGTACAAACAACTATGTCTGCAGCTCATAAATGACTTCTGTTGCAACTGAAACATAACTGTCCTCCCTCAGTAATACCTGTATTTATTAAATTCTTAAAATTCACTTAAAAAATCATCTACATTTTTCATTGTCAATGAAACTTCCATTAAAGCATAAATTACACTTGCTGTTGACCAAGCAGGCTCGGTTATTGGCTGATAGTCTCATCCCAGTGGTCTTGTAACTCTCTTGTGTTCCTTTGACAAGAATGGGCAATTCTGTCATACATGTCAGGGAATCATCCTCCAACTTCAAACAGAGAGGAGGAATCAGTCATCTGTGAGCACTGTGCTCTGACGTTCGTGTTCTTTGACATGTCCAATTTCTGCCATCTTTGACTGCAGGCCATGATTAGCTCTGCCAACACATCTCAACACCGACTGCTCAGTTAAATCACTCGGCTCCCAATGTTTTGCTGAAGAATTCTTCTTTTATTTGCTAAAGCATAAGATCAGCATGAGCTGTGTTTAACTGTGTGTGTATTAGCAGTAAAGGGAGAGGAGGAAGCCCATGTATGGTCCGAGGGCAGTCAGTGAAGGTGATGGGGACTGACAGTAGATGTGATAACATATGTAATGTAATTGGAAGAGTATCATTAGCACTACACAGACCTTGTGTTGGCCTGCATTAGCATGGTGTTTGTAGGTATCTCATGAATGTGGCCATATGTTTTATCTCTTTTTCCTCTCTCCTTCTCTGTAGTGTGTTCTGTACCTCTGGTCACTGAAAAGCCTCTACCCAAAGACGCTATTTTTACTGAGAGGAAATCATGAATGTAGACATTTGACAGAATATTTCACCTTCAAACAAGAATGTGAGTATCCCCTGGTCATGCTTGCAATGATGTATTAATATGCCTCAAATATAATTTGTATTAGCAAAAAAAAAAAAAAAGTAAAAAATGCTAAATAGAAGCGTTTTCAGTAGTAGTATAGTATTCAAAAGTTTGGAGTCAGTATGATGTATAATTATACACTTATAATGTTTAAAAAAATATATACATTGATTTAAATTATATATTAATTACATAATTAATTCAATAATATTAATATTAAATAATTGGTTTAAAATAAGAATAAGAAATGTATGAGCAGAAAATTAGCATTTAAATTCCTTTTTAAAATATATAAAATAAACAAATATTTTACTATATTTTGACCAAATAAATGCAGCCTGGTTGAGCATAAGAGATTTTAAAAACATTTTAAAAATCTTACCAGCCCCAAACCGTAGAAAGGTAGTGTGTATATATTTAATATCATTTATATTTATATTGCATTTGTAATTTTTTGGTATATTTGATTAGTAATTCATGATTTAATAATTAATATTTTTAAAGGAGTACATGAATTTGTATAATTTCCCATATTAAAAAGGTTAGTTTTCCAGTATTAATAGAACAGATTGATTTATCATAATTGTATATATATATATATATATATATATATATATATATATATATATATATATATATATATATATATATATATATATATATATATTATGTATATATAGTTTATTTTATATAATGTTTCATAACTTAATAACTTAGAATAAAAAAAATATTTTTTTTATATGTTGTGTTTATATGTTTTATAAGTACATTTGAATTGGAGTTCACATTTCTGAACAATGATGCACTTTAAATGGCCTATTTCCTTATATTTAACTGAAAATAATCAAATTAGAATAATGGAGCACAACCCTCAATTCATTTCCTATAAATTCAATCAATTTTCTATAATGTCTATTGTTCCTGAAAGGACAAATCTTTCCATTTAAAGAGAATGAGGTTTATAACGCAGAGCAGTTGAGGGGTGGAGGAGGGGTGGGATGTGGAGTATGAGGTAATGCTTCAGAATGGAGCTTTCCCATGAGGCCGAGCGGCGAAGAGCAGAGACAGGTGAGGTGGGAGGGAGAGGTGTGGAGTTGACGGCAAACTCTTTCTGTCTACTCCACTGACCTGTCGCCATGGTTACAAATGCTTATGAGAGGCGGCGTATTGAGACATAATGAGAATAGGACACGCGTCGACACACTGAGAGTAAAAAACCCCTCCTCCATCTGGAGACACTGTTTAACTTGTGTGTGTGTTTGTGACGCACTGAGACACATGGGGCTGACCGCTAAAGTTCAGTCCCAGTAGGAATCTAATAAGACCGGAGAAAAACATGATAAGTGCTGTTATAACAAAATAGCTTTTGCTTGCTACAAATATTAGTTTGTTTTTGCAAAATAACTGTAAAAAACATGATGTCACTTCTTGCTTCTTTGTCATAATGACTTACATTCGGCACTTGATGCACTGTGTAAACGTGCTTTAATGATAACAAAGCAGTCTCAGTCATGCCTATGATGTCAGAATTTTTACTTTATTAGAATATTACCAGAATTGATAACAACTACAGTGTAAATTACGCTATTATGCAAAAAATAACCAATAATATTCGTAACATCTTTCCTTGTCTTAAAGGAACAGTAGCAAATACAGCCTGTTTTGAAAGCTTGACTGACATTAAAAGTGGTTTTCAGGTAAAAATAAAATGAATAATAATTAAATAATTATAAAAATAAACATGAACACCACAACAATGTTGCATTTACATTGTTTACATGCTTCTCATTTAGTCAGTTTATGAGGAGACTGAACAAAATTTCCCATCATGCTCTTTGGCAAGAATAAAAATTCATCAAGAAGAAAGAAAATTACACACCTAATGCATATCCTATCATGCCCCTGGGCTGTCTTTGTTGTGTTTTCCCTCCCCATGTGCTCCATCACCCAGTTTCTCCCCTGTCTAATTAGTCATTCTGTTCACCTGTGTTCCTCCCAATTCCCTCATTATCCTGTGTATTTAAGCCCCAGTCTGTTCATTCTGTGTTTGTCAGGTCTGCCAGTCGTGTACGTGTCTCTTCCTTCCCTTCCAAGTGTGGATTTACCCTGTGTGTTGGATTTATTAAATGACAGTTTTGTTTATCCACAGCTCCTTCATTCCTTCCAGCATCTTATCATGAAAGAAGACCCGACCCAAACAGTTAATTTTGCGTGTTTCCCCCCGTTTTTGTTTCCAGTGTTTGTTTTTGGTTTTCCCTGTGTTCCTATGGATCCCCTCACCTGAAAGTTTACCTCCCTTGCCTGAAAGGACCTTTCCCTATCGGAGTATGCAGTTGAGTTCAGCCAGCTGGTCTTTTTAATGGCATTCGATGACGCTTTGCTGAACTCACTGTTCTGGATCGGGGCAAATTACCATCACCCCGTCGACCTCTCACCAGTGGACTGAGCAGGAGGGAAGCAATCAACCATTGTCTTCAGAGTGTCTACCCCCGATCCGGAACACGGCCAGACCCAGAGCCACGCCCACCATCTCCCCGCTGCGTGGAGCTCAAGCCGCAGCCCACCGCTGATGGAGAGCCGGAGCCCGTCGCGACCGATGAGCCATCGCATAGGAGTGTGACGGAGAGTTGAGGATAGCCACGGAGCCAGAGCCTCACGGATCGTCAGACCAGGTGCCAGAGCTAGCTACAACACCCACCATGAGGGAGAAAGCCCTGGACAGAGAGAGCGCGGAGAAGAGCTCCGCCCCTTGCGCCATGGCTGAGGGTGAGCTGAAAAGGGATTTGGGAGAATACAAAGTGGAGGAAAACTTAATTGACTTGTTTACCAACCTGCCCCAACTTCTTCCTCCCCCGTTGGTGAACTCTGTCCCTCCCGTTCCTGAGTTTAGCCCAGAGAAAGTTCCTGTTCCCATGTCTAGCCCAGAGAAGGCTCCTGTTCCCACATCCAGCCCTGAGAGGGCTCCTGGTTCCAAGTTAAGCCCGGAGGCTCACAAATGACCACTCACCCACCCTCTCCTGCTTTCTCCACCGCTGTCGTCTGGCAGCCCCTCTGCTCACCCTCGGCCCACCATCAATACGGTGCGAGCTTCGCAGGTCTCCCATCCTCCATCGTCACAGTGGCTGCAGAATCCTTGGTCTCTGCCTCTAGCCTATGAGAGGCCCGTTGACCCAGAGGCTCCACAATGGTTCCTTGCTCCCTCCTCTCCACCTTGGCCCATCAGTCCACTGGCTCCACTGGGCTCCATCATCCCTCCGGCTCCGTCTTGGTCTGTCGTCGACCATCCGTTGCCTCGGGACTCCACTTCTCCACCTTGGGGCTCCTCCACCACCTGCTCCGCCGCTGTTGGTCAGCCCCCTGGAGTCATCAGCCCTTCCTCCTCCATGACTCCTGCCTCCGTCGGCTCCACCGTGGGTCGCCATTATGGCTGTGGCCTGGGTCCCACCTGGCGCCACAAATCCTTCCTGTCATCTCCCTGGCTCCTTCCTCCGTCTGATCTGCCCTGGCTCCTCCTGTTTCTTCCTTGGCTCCTCCCTCCATCGTCACCTCCTTGGACTCTGTCTGCCCACCCCCTCCCGGGTGTCCGTCCTCCTCCTGAGTCTCCTCCCAAGTTCCCACCCATCCCTCCTTCTGTTGTTGTTACGGTGCGGGACAGGCCTTCTGGGAGTAATGAGTAATGTCATGCTCCTGGACTTTGTGTTTTCCCTCATCATGTGCTCCATGACCCAGTTTCTCTCAATTCCCTCGTTATCCTGTGTATTTAGGCCCCAGTCTGTTCAGTCTGTGTTTGTCGGGTCTACCAGTTGTGTACGTGTATTCCTTCCCTTCCAAGTGTGGATTTACCCTGTGTCTTGGATTTAATAAATGAGTTTCATTTATCCACGGCTCCTTCGTTCCTTCCGGCAGCGTATTGTGACATATCCGTTGCTTCTTATTTTAAACTAGCATTAAAATGTCTTTGCAAAACAGAGAAACAGATACTGTCTTGATAAGGGAATGTAGGCTATTTAACATTAAAATTATGGTAAAACTTTAGGGACCAATTCTCACTATTAACTAGTTGCTTATTAGCATGCATGTTACTAGAATATTGGATCTATATTACTACTTATAAAGCACATATTAATGTTTTATTCTGCATGATCATATTTAAGATGCCTTAAAGGGGTGGTTGACTGATTTTTTTTTCTAGGCTTGATTGTGTTTATGGGGTGCAGTCTAACATGTGTTTATGCTATGTTTTTTTTTTTTTAAATGCATTATTTTTCAAATAATTTACCTTTATTCTACACCACTCTGTCCCTTCTCCTATAAACAAACTAATGATTTCCTGGTTTTATGAAGCCCCTCCCTCAGAAATACGCAATGGGCTCAGATTGGTTAGCTGGCCCAGTGTGTTGCGATTCGCTAAACCGCAAGTGTGTGTTCAGAAACATCACACCCCTTGCCTCAGTGCATGTGCTCCAGCTGTAAACAATAACGTTGTTACTGCTTATCAATTTGAGCCAGACTGAGATGCAGAGGATGTTAGTGAAGAGTATCGTGCAGAACCTGTACAAGCACGGCCCTTAATGGTATGCACCCCTAGATTTCTCTTCCTCTTCTCTAAAGCAGCGCAACATGGCTTTGCCCCCTTTGTTGCATGTTCCCGGGGGCGGGGTTTATCTGTGTTTGTGATGTCACAAACCCAGGAAGTAGCTTGTTGTAGTCCCTATGAGCCATTTTTGTAGGCATTAAATTGCCATAATTTTAAAAGACATCTCTGTTTGCACTGAACTTTCAGCGTCGTAACTTTGCAGATATTGTTTATGCTCAAACAGCAACATTACACACTAACTAATGTTAAAAAAGTGAAATCGTAATCAACCACCCCTTTAATCTATACCTAAACTTAACAACTACCCTGCTAACTATTAATAATCAGCAAATTAGAAGTTTGAGACAGAAGTTGTAGTTAATAGTCAAAGAGATATTTCACTCAAAAATGAAAATTTTGTCATCACTTCCTCATGTCATTTCAAACCTGTATGAGTTTCTTTCTTATGTTGATCATAAAATAAAATATTTTGAAGAATGCTGGTAATCAAATGGGTGATGGTCCCCAACAACTGTTTGGTTTTTCAAAATTTTTCAAAATATCTTCTTTTGTGTTCAACATAAGAAAGAAACTCATACAGGTTTTGAATGATATGAGGGTGAGTAAATGATGACAAAATGTTCATTTTTGTGTGATCTATTTTTTAATAGTGATAATTGGTCCCCAAATTAAAGTGTGACCAAAACGACTTATTTTCCTTTGTACTCACTTGCTATTTTTCTCCCTCACTGTCTATCAGGTAAAATCAAGTATTCAGAGCAGGTTTACGATGCCTGTATGGCTGCATTTGACTGTCTGCCCTTGGCAGCTCTCATGAACCAGCAGTTCCTGTGCGTCCACGGTGGCCTGTCCCCAGAAATACAGACCTTAGACGACATAAAGAAGGTACTGCCAAGCCATGCGTGAACAGCAGCGCTGTGTGTAGGAGGAGAAAGATTTCATGCATGGCTACAAGAAAGCAGTATATTTGTGTGTATTTCTGTATTCTGTATTATATTTGTGTCTCTGTGACCTAGTTGGACCGGTTTAAGGAGCCCCCAGCATTCGGGCCTATGTGTGATTTGCTTTGGTCCGATCCGTTGGAGGACTTCGGCAATGAAAAGAGCCAAGAGTACTTTAGCCACAACACAGTCAGAGGATGCTCATATTTCTACAGGTGGGTGGTTTTTTTTGTGTTTACAGTATGTGTGTGTTCTGATGTGTGGGAATATGCTGTCATACTAAAAGTTGTCAAAAGAATCTGCCATTAAATAGCCTATAATGGGATTATCAGCATAATGTTAATATTAAAAACAGTAATATTGTGAAATATTCTTACAATTTAAAATATTATGTTTTTTAATTTATTCCTGTGATGCAAAACAGCATTTTCAGCAGCCATAACTCTTAGGGACAGTTTGACTAAATAGGGCAAATTAGCACAAGAGCGCAATTCCAAAATAGAGTAGATGGGCATTGAAATTTCTGCAGGTGATTTACTGACAATGGGCAAATTAAAGAACACAGATGCAACATCTAATTTACATAATGACGAACGCAATCTTCCAAGTGCAGCGCAAATTAGCGTAAGGATTCGGATAATGTGTTCCTCTGACATTCCAAATAATTCCTTTCACCACACGCTCACTGTTCTCTGCGGTGCCTCCTCCTAGCAACAAATGCTTTTTGGGGCATATCAGTAATTTGAAAAGTTGAGTTGCTTGATTCATTTTAATATTCTCCTCCCATAAATTTAGCGTCTGAAAGGGATCTCCTACAAAAGCATATTCAGTCCATATTCAGGCACAAAAATAACTGTATCCGCACCTTTTCAGCACTAATTCTTCACTGCATGTCTTTAGTAAATCCTGACAGTACTATTTTAACACCAAAAGACGGTTTGCGATGGCGCAAGCTGTTAGTAAATCTGACCCTTAGTGTCACATGATCCTTCAGAAGTCAAACTAATATACTGATTTGCTGCTCAGGAAACATTTCTTATTATTATCAATGTTGAAAATGGTTGTGGAATTTGAAACCATGATACTTTTTTTTTAAAAGAAGAACAGCATTTGTTTAAAATATAAATGTTTTGAAACATTATAAATGTCTTTTCTGTCACTTTTAGTCAATTTAACATATCCTTACTAAACATATGTATTCATTTCTTTGAAAAAAAGATCTTATTGCCCCCAAACTTTTGAATGGTGGTGGCAAATATATTTTTATATATACATTTTTGTTCACTCTTTTAAACAACAGATACAGAAAATTATGATATTAGGATTTTTAGGATTTTAGGAATTCACAAAAATTATGTTTTCAGAGGGTTTTAAATGAGGCACCTATGGAATCTTATTACTGCCACAGAATAAAAAATATAAATGGTAATTGCAGCTTTTTATCCCACAGTTCTGTGACATTCTAAATGTATGTCTTAATTCCGCTGCCGCTGCTGCAATGAATGTGCATATGTGTGTGCATTGATCTTGTGTAACATATTGTGCACATATGTGGGCGGATATATTTGTGTGTATGTATGTGTGGGGACAGCTGGGTCGGTGGGGGGTTGTTGGGTCTCTCCAGGTGCTCAGGGTTGATGTTGTTTTCTGTCCTGCATAGAGCAACAGCCTCTTAATATCTCACACACTCTGCTGAAAATTTGATGGCATGAAAGTACCCTGGTGTATGTTTCTGAGCAAGAGTTAAGGTTGCTCTGTTTTTTTTTTTTTTCCAGAATTTAAATGTTTGTGTTTTAGCATTAGCATGTAGTCTTCTGAAACTAAACAGGATCTATCTATCTATCTATCTATCTATCTATCTATCTATCTATCTATCTATCTATCCAGTGTTTAGTGTCTGGTGTAAACTGCAGATTTTTGCCAGTGGTTTGGAGCCCTACATTCATTAGTGTGTCTCTGTGTTATATGCATAATACCGGAGGCAGCCATGTTACAGAACACACACGACTGAATTCATTACACATACACACAGCGCTGCATACTCTACTTAGACAGATACATACCCACACACATCTCTGTTATGCAAGGCACACAGAAGCCATTTGTTTTAATCTATGTTGTCAGTGTTCTTCGAGCTGCCCACCTCCCTGAATCACCATGTTGCTGTTTAATCACTCCTCTTTCACTCCATTCACCCTGTTTATGTGATTGCCTTTATGCACTTGCATATGGTTCCCATAGAGCGTTTGCACAAATGAAGAGAGAATATTTAGTGAATAGAAGAAGCAATTAGTGTAAATGTAAGTATAAATTAGTATAAAAATAAAAATAAATTAAATTTTATTCATGAGCATTTTATACATAATATTCAATACAAGTTAAGCATTTTTGGCATAATGTTAACTGACCCTTTGCAAAGACCCTCTCTAGTTGATGTTGCTACTGTATGTCCGACAAGCCATACCGCTCTCACGCTACACATCATGTTCTCGTGCAATGAAAATTACATCGTGGAGCAAAGAGCAAACTGACAACGCGCCGGTTACTGTAGGTATGAAACAGAGTCTCAGCTTTAAAACTTTGTCATATTTTTAAGAAATTCATGTCGTGACAGATCGCTGTAGCACCTCAGTTTAAGCAGCATGTGAAGCAATCATCTCTTCCTCTTTACTAGTTATAGCACAAAATAAACATGAATGAACATCAGAAAGTACCTTGTTTCATCCGCAGAAAGTCAAAAAAACACCATTTTGTCAAGTTCAAGTCCACCGACTGTCTGGTTTGTTTATCGGACAAAATGGCAGATTCAGCATTATGATTGGTCAGCTTGCCTGTCTGTCAAACTCCCTGCGAAGGGACAATTGCACAAAAAAAATATTTTCCTATAAAAAAGCAAAAATGAAAAAGTAATGTGAATCAACACAGGAAAGTGAAGCTTATCATTTGCTCTGTTTACTTTACATTCACATTAGTTGAATTCCGAAAAAAGTTAGAGCCCCATTTTCTTTTGTTTGTACTGTTTGTGTAGCAATGTATAAATCACAGCTCACACAAAAGGCACTTTTAAACAGCTTTCTACTGATTAACACAGCGAATCCACATGACCAACTTGAACCCACTGCGAAATCTGCTTAGTGAAATTCTCAGATGAGATTTAAGATTGTTTGGATTCCTATTGAAGATTTCACCCATGAATATTTGCCCGAACAACAGCAAATGCGGCCTTACCTTAAGTGCCTTACTTTAATGCATATTTTTTATTTATTTTTTGGTGAAGAAATCACAAGATGATTTGAAATTATTTTTGGTGGTTCATCAACACAAGATGAATTTGCAACAAACAATATTCCTTTAAATTATGTCTGCAAATAATATGTACTTCTCCCAATTCATATATTTTCTGCCATGGTTTTTAATACGTAAAAATATTACATATTTGTCTAAGTGGACGCTTCTTTGTCAGATTAAAGGGATGGTTCACCCAAAAATGAAAATTCTGTCACTAAGTACTCTAAGACCTACTAAGACCTCCGTTCATCTTTGGAACACAAATTAAGATATTTTTTGACAGAATCTGGAAGGGTCAGAGAGCTCTCAGAATTCATCAAAGATATCTTAATTTGTGTTCCAAAGATGAACGTAGGTCTTACGGGTTTGGAACGACATGAGGGTGAGTAATTAATGACAGAATTTTCATTTTTGGGTGAACTAACCCTTTAAATTGGAAGTGGACCAGATTTTATGCTGATCAAATGTCTGGCCATGCGAGATTAGGGTGAAGCTGTCAGGAGAGGAGATGGGGGGATGCCCTTTCAGCCTCTTGCATCGTACTGTAGTCAGCAGAAAGAGTGAGATGGAAGGAGTAAGTGAAGACATTACACTGCGGCCAGCAGCGGCAACTCAGCTTCGCGATCTATCCCACAATCCCCAAGGGCTCTGCAGTGTGGTGTTGCCATGACAACCCATTTCCTCTTTCCAAACTGGAGCGAGTGATAGCTAGAGAGAAAGACAGATGCAGAGGAAGAAGTGATTGGTAGAGAGCAGCGGTAAAGTAGCAGTGCCCCCTCATTAGCTGACGACACGAGAGAGAGAGAGAAAGACCGAGAGCAGCTCACACCCTCCTTTACACACTCTCTGGGTTGTAGGCAAACATATGTTAGCGCTTTCTCACAGTGAAGCTTGACAGCATCCATCTCTATTAATTTCATTGTGTGGAAAAGAGCAGCATGAATATTCTGCCTAACATCTCCTTGTCTGTTCCACAGAATAAAGAAAATGTTACAGGTTTGGAATATGGGTGGAAATCAAAGGATAATATAGTAAATAAATTTTTTGATTGCGCCCGAGAGCAACAGTCAGGGTCTTGGAGGTTAAAATTAAAATTTTAGTGACTTTTGACATTAACTTATAAGCCCATAAACCAGACTGAGTTCTGATGTTGTTAATTGAATGTATATGTTTTTGTTGAAGCCATTTGTTTGCACATACTGTTCATGAAAACTACATTACCCATGATTCTCTACAGAAAATCCCCTTAATCAGAGTCCTGGTGAGTAAATTGTGCCAAATCTGCAGGGAACGCCAACCATGAACTTATAACGTAATCGAGGGGGCAGTGCTATGCTGTCAAAATACATTACTACATGTATATTTATTTATATATATTTCCATATGTATAATAAACAAATATAAAATGATTACTTTAATAACTCTCCATTGTTTTTCATTCTATTGTCATTTGCAGCACTTAATGGGATTGTAGTTTTTTCCCTCACCAAAGCCGTTAAGTACTCATCTGCAATTTTGTCTTTTTGTCAGATTTTCAAATACTTTCTTGCTTTAAATAAAGGTAGAAATAATTAAGAAATAATTGAGTTGCTTTGAATAGTGACAAAATCTTGTGAAAAATGTAAATATCAGAATACTTTGAAAGAGTAATTTAATTGAAACTCAAATCATGTTGGGTCTGCTGAGACTGTGAATGTATTCTATATCTATTCTATAGATATGTGAACTCTGAAGTGCAAATATGTAATAAAAAAAAAACAGGATTTCTTTCTCAGGTTACCTGTTAACAACATGATAAAGCTGCACAACAACAGTTGAGCCCACGCTACCCCTACTGGACACATGTTGAACTGCACACGTGCTCCATTCACACAGGAATGTTTTGGTTGGCTGACAGTGGAAAGCATTGAAAAACAATACAACATTAATGAGACGTCCACCCACAGTTTCTGAATGTTGGCTCTTATTTTCTCTCTCATTCTCCTTTCCTTCTCTTAATCTCTGTGTTGCAGTTATCCGGCTGTCTGTGACTTCCTACAGAATAATAACTTGTTATCAATCATTCGAGCACATGAAGCACAGGATGCAGGGTGTGTATTACCTGTCTTTCGCTCTGTAATTAATTTTTTGTGTATTAATATGCACCCTTTAGGTGTAGATAAGGTACTAAGGTGTACTTTTAAGGGTACACTTTTTTCATACACACACGTTGTTTTCTGCACATTTTGTCTATAAAAAGTGAATTAAGGTGTTTTGTCTTTCTCTCTCTTCTAAAAGGTACCGGATGTACAGGAAGAGTCAGACCACTGGCTTCCCTTCCCTAATTACCATCTTCTCTGCACCAAACTACCTTGATGTTTACAATAATAAAGGTGAGGCTTATTTTTCCTTATGTGCGAGACAAATGGAGCATTGTGATGGGAACAGAGAGCTGGATGAGAGCGTGGGCAGGACCATCAGCTTGAGTGACTCCATCCATGTGGTCTTATCATCCGCTGATGGAACAGGGTCAACCTCTCAGCAGTACCATCTAGTGGCTTTTTTGTGAAAATAAATGTTCAGCCACATACATAATTGATATACTGTATATCCAGAAGAATTAACACCATATTTGATTGTCATGTTCTTCCTTATAAAGCTTATTTAGCTTGGGGTTTGTCATATCGTTGTGTATACACAATGTTTCAGCCAAAAATGTAGACAACGATTCCACTTGAATTAGTCGTTTAGGAAACATTCCCAGCGGCTCAGGAAGCCACGCTCTCTTGAGATTATTTCTCATATTATTGATTCGCAACTTTTCATAAGCTGGAGGCTCACTTTTTTATTATTATCCACTTCCTCAGCTGCCGTCCTGAAGTATGAGAACAATGTAATGAACATCCGGCAGTTTAACTGCTCCCCTCATCCGTACTGGCTGCCAAATTTCATGGATGTCTTCACCTGGTCGCTGCCATTTGTGGGGGAGAAAGGTAGCTATATTTCATATATATATATATATATATATATATATATATATATATATATATTAAAAATGTTTAATCGATTGACAGCACTAATATATATATATATATATATATATATATATATATATATATATATATATATAAGTGCTGTCAATCGATTAAACATTTTTAATTATTCACAAGTTTTTAAATATACTTTTATATCACAATAATTTCACATGCAATCTTCAAATCAATGTTCATACAACATAAATGTAGTATATATATTTTTATATTTGTTTAGTGGCATCTTTTCTATGACTGAAGGCGAGTATACCCATACTTATGTCTCTATGAAATTGACCATTGATTATAGCCATTCAACATTAAATTATAAATGAGAGCTATCAATTTTAACATTTATTAGATTTTAAAAAATAACAACTTTTAATTTAACTTAAAACAATCTTCACATATACCCATTATAATAAATGTCATACTTGTGCCCTGAAGCAAGTAGAAAATACATAGAAATTGAATAAAGTTATCAAACACTGAATTCTAATATAAATCCTTAAAGCTACAAAAGTTATTGATTTCCTCTTTTTTTTTTTTTTATTAAAAGACATCACAGCAGCTTGGTTATTAGGTTTGTTGGCTACTATTTCTTTAAGAGCTGCCGCTGCTAAACGTGATGCAGATCTGACATGCATTGTGTTTTTTCTTAATAACCTTTTATATATAATTGAGCTTTAATATGAAATGATACACAGCGTCTATTTGTGCGTGCAATTGAAGAGCATGTGTTACAAGCACAGTATAACAGCAAACAGAAGAGGAAAATTTGTTTTTACTGCCATATGGCCTGACAACATCTCATTTGACATCAGTTCACTGATGTTGTACTGAAGCTCCTCGTCACCTGTTCGTTTGGACTCGCGATTGGCGCTGACGCAAAGTGGAGCATCTGAAAAGTCTCTTGTTTAATGTGTTAAAGATGTTCTGCCCATCTAAATAAACTGAATTTTTGTCAAAAAAAAGAGACAGAAACAGCTGTTGTGAGTGGGGTGGCCAACCCTAGCCCTGCCCCTGCGTTAACGGTGTTAACTATTTTTAATGACGTTTAATGAAAAAATAAATCGCATGCGTTAATGTGCTAATTTTGACAGCAAAAAATGCCTATGTATGAGTTTTTGTCAGCGAGCGAGAGCAATATCACACGAGTGCTGTTTTTGTCAGGAAGAACACAAGTGCAAATATAATTTTATAAAACATTTCAGTAAATAAGTTAAAGGGCACCTATTATGCCCCTTTTTACAAGATGTAATATTGGTCTTGGGTGTCCCAAAAATGTGTATGCGAACTTTCAGCCCAAAATACCCAACTATGAATGGAGCCATCTCACAATCGCAGCCCAGATCAGTTAAAAAATACTTAATGTATGCAAATATATTTAAAACGCTAAGCACTATAACGACATGACACTCACAAAGGAGTTTGGAGTGATACATGTATTTAGATAGATTTTGAGGCACTTTACCTTGAAAAATGAAAGTAATCCACAGCGTCCTCAGCAGCTCAGTTGTTGGGATAAAATGAAGACTCTTATGTTCAGTCTTACATCCAGACACAGAGCACAGGGATTGCTTGCGAGACATTGTTGACTTTGCAGCTGCTCAAGCGTGGAGAAAATGGAGGACAGCATACAACTCGCTGAGGGTGGAAACTATAGCAATGCAGAGCTGTCAATCAACCCCCGTGGCCTGGCCCTATGCAGTGTGATGTCACACTGCATGAGAATCAAAACGGCAGGCCTAGTGAGACTGACTTGATTTAAAGGGGATTAAAAAATGAGGAGTGGGTGGATTTTTATCATTGTAGGGTCTTTGTGTTCACACACTGCCAACACACATTTATGTCCAAACACCATGTAAAAGAGGATTTTGCATAAAAGGTGCCCTTTAATATTGTGCTATATTTTAAACACAGTTTTGTGTGTTTTTGTTCAATTTTGCCAACGAAAATATTGCCTAAAAGCCATAGCAGAATTGTTATGTGTCTCTGAGCAACACAGCGGTGTTTAGTTTCTGAATGAATCTGATTTGAACGAATCATGATTTAATAGCCTAATCCAGGTTTTCGCACCGCGTAGTTCTAGGAACTTAGTTCTAAGAGCTAGCCAGCAGGGTGGTTCCTAGAAAACCAATTTTTTTTTTTTATCGACTGGCAGCCCTAATATATATATATATATATATATATATATATATAGCCTATATATAAAACTGCTGTCAAACAATTAATCGCATCCAAATTAAAACCTTTTGTTTACATAATATATGTGTACTGTGTATATTTATTATTAATATATAAATAAACATATACAGTTTATATTTTACAAATATTTACATGTATGTACATTTATATATTTATATTCTTATATTTTATATTATATATAAATGTTTAATATATAAACATAACATGATTAGAACAATTAATTTAATATAGTGTCACATTTTATTATTTTAAAGGGTTAGTTCACCCAAAAATTTTAATTCTGTTGTTAATTACACACCCACATGTCATTCCAAACCTGTAAGACCTTCGTTCATCTTTGTAACACAAATGAAGATATTTTTGATGAAATCCAAGAGCTTTCTTTAATGCAAAGATCTTAACCCAAAACCTGACAATCTTCAATATTTTTTCCTTAAGATAATTGCTAATGTCCAATACTTTCAACTGAATGTTGTTTTGATATGTTGTGATTGAGTGTTGTTGTTGTTTTGTCTGCAGTCACGGAGATGCTGGTTAATGTGTTGAGCATCTGTTCTGATGATGAGCTGATGAATGATGGAGACGAGATCTTTGACGGTGAGAAATCTTCACTCATTTGCTCCACAATGTCCTTTATATTGCATGTAGAAGATGTAATTCATCTTCAGGAGTTCCTCAGCATGAAACATGATTATGATTTCTCAACAGAAAGGGCCTTTTCTTTGACGTCAGGTACATCCTGAATTATGACTCATAGTTCTTTCAGTATATTTCCTGTTAAGTAGCACTATTGTGATGCTGTGCTTGTAATAGCCCTTAAGTTTTGTCTTAGTACTTGATAATGGTAGCTGCTAATGTAACTACTGTACCAGTATTGGGGAGACTAGTTTAAAACCAAAGTTTTTCAAGCTACAAGCTACTTATAATTTGAAGAAACGACAAGCTGTAATTATTCTTTAACAATATTGTTTAGTATAACAGAAGCAGTATTTCTCTGACTTTTGTGTTGATGAATGTACGAATTCACGCTAAACACTTTATACAGTGTAACAATGTGAGTGAAAAAGTAGCTTGTACTTGGGAAAAAAATACTTTGAAGAAATAGTGAGTAGTGTCGCTTCTTTAGGTTAGTTACTCTTAAAACCCCCGCCAACACAATACACATAATTTCTGTAAGAAAAGAAAAGTTTCTGGGGGTTTTTAGCCTCTGGTTATACTGAGACTGCTTGATTTTTTCTTTCCGCCCACAGCCAATGCAGCGGCTGCTCGGAAAGAGGTGATTAGGAACAAGATCCGTGCCATTGGGAAGATGGCCAAGATGTTCTCCGTGCTCAGGTACAAATGGGGCTTCCTCCAGCTGAGTCATTCAGTCTGCGGTCAGCTGGGTCACATGCTCATGAGACCACTCAGATAGATAGAGGAGAGGCTTCTTAAAAGCAAGACATGGTTGATATTCAGTGCAACACAAAACTTGGATGCAAGAAACTATTTTAAAGGTACAAAAGGTGTTTTTTAAAAAAGTATTTCAAAAGGAATAGCATGGAATTCTGGGCTACCTATGGACATCTGTGGTTGTAACATAAAATTGCAAGTTTTATGTGGAGAGTATCTTTGAGAAACTTTTTTCCTCAAATATAAGGGTAGCTGTTTTTTTGCTATATATAGTCATTTATATTATGTGAGAAAACCGGTAAAAGTTAGAATATTAAGTAAACATTCATTAAAGGGATAGTTCACCCAAAAATGAAAATTCTGTCATTGATTACTCACCCTCATGTTGTTCCAAAGCCGTAAAACCTTTGTTCACCTTCAGAAAACAAATGAAGATATTTTTGATGAAATCTGAGAGCTTTCTGACCATCGTTAAAATAGTCCATGTGACATCAGTGGTTCAACCTTAATTTTATGAAGTTACGAGAATACAGTTGACACACGTTCATAAGAGTACTCTCATGAACATGCATCGAAGACTGACACAGAGAAGGAGAAATTGTTGAATAAAGTCGTTATTTTTGTTTTATTTGTGCACAAAAAGTATTCTTGCATAAAATTACGGCTGAACCGCTGATGTCATATGGACTATTTTAACGATGTCCTTACTACCTTTCTGGGCCTTGAACGTGTCAGTTCCGTTGCTGTCTATGCAGGGTCAGAAAGCTCTCGGATTTCATCAAAAATCTGTGTTCCTAAGATAAACAAAGCTCTTACGAGATCGAAACAACATGAGGGTGAGTAATTTATGACAGAATTGTCATTTTTGGGAGAACTATCCCTTTAAATTGCCAAAATACTAAAGCCAAATATTTGCACTCATATTAATTATTTTTTTCTTTATTTTTTTTTTACTGTTAAAAAATATGGCTGTTAAGGAATAAACAAAAATCACAATTTATGTCTTTTGTCCAGCCTTTGGAATGCAGACTGAATCTCTAATAATGTAAATTTCAGTAAATATGACCTTTTTCTCCTTCAAAATTTTCGACAGACCCCAGTTTGAAAAAAAAAATTATTTACTAAATATAAAGTTTGTATAACTCAAGACATTTTCATATGTACACTACCGTGCAAAAGTTTGGAGTCATTAAGATTTTTTAAAGAAATGAATTCATTCATCATTTATAAAGATTTTATTTCAAATAAATGCTGTTCTTTTGAACCTTCTGTTCATCATAGAATCATGAAAAAATGCTTTCCAAAACTCTTTCCAACAATTATAATAAACGGAAATGCTTTACCACTGGCTCCTGTGGCTCAGTGGTAGAACATTGCGTTAGCAATGCAAAAGGTCATGGGTTCATTTCCCAGGGAACACACATACTGGTAAACACTAAAGACTGGAGTAATGGTGCTGAAAATTCAGCTTTGCATTGCAGCAGTAAATGACATTTTAAAAAGTTATTTAATTTGTAATAATATTTCAAAATATTACATTTTTACTGTATTTTTGATCAAATAAATGCAGCCTTGGTAAGCATAAGAGAATTATTTCAAAAACATCCAAAAAGTGTACCGACTGCAAACTTTTGAATTGTAGTGACATATCAGTAATGTGTATTTTATTATTTCTGATGGTCCTATGCTGTCTTTGCAGAGAGGAGAGTGAGAATGTATTGACCCTGAAGGGTCTGACTCCTACCGGGATGCTCCCCAGCGGGGTGCTTTCTGGAGGCAAGCAGACTCTACAGAGTGGTGAGCACACGATCCAGTACTGGCCATGTTCCTCTCTTGGTTCTTGTCTCCCTCTGTCTCCTCCTCCTCCTCTTCTCTCTTGCTTCTTTTTATTTCCTCCTCTTCTGTCTCTGTTATGTCTGTCCCTTCCACCTGTCTCTCCATCTGTCTCTTTCTGTATCCTCTGACAACTCCAAGCTTTGGGGTGCTGCTCTTTTAGTTCCCCCAAAGCATGGACACATTAGTGGGTCGGTTTACTCGTCAATGGTAAACTGGGGTGAGAATGAGTTTCTGAGAGGCTCGTAGGGTGTCTAGAGAACAGGAAGCGTGGAAAGCAGGAGAAGTCTCTTGCAAAGTGTGAATGGTTGAGGGGATTGTCTGAGTCTGTGGTCCATAGTCTGGTTGGCGTGCATGCATCCCAGTACCCCGCCGCTGCTTGTGCACAACTGCTGCCTGTGCGTTACTGCTGTTGCATGGCTTGTTCAGGTGTAACACACTCCCCTCCTCTCCCTCCAGCAACCGTCGAAGCCATTGAAGCCATCGAGACGGATGAAGACGGAGAAGGTAATTCCAGGACATTTATCTGGGCATAATCCAACATACGATGGTAGATGAGTTTTGGAATGGTAGATGGTTTGGTATATGGTTTGTTTTTTTGTTCAACATGGGACCTACCAGTTGGGATCACATTTTAAAACACATCTATCGTCGTATGTTGGATTTTCCGCCAGGGTCACCACATTCTAAAGTTGACTGCTCTAACCAACACACTACATTAGAGAAGAGCAACAAGACCAGGAAGCCACCGATCACTACGAATGGGCACTGCACATGTCTGGCAACAGTTTGGTGTCAAATAGTTTTTCAAGTAATCTGTCATAGTCTGGATTGCTTACTAGTTAACACTGTGGCTGTGTTTGAAACACAAGGCCTTATTATCCAGTCAGTGACTAAACAGACAGCACAAGTGGATTTTAGGCACCAAAACATCACATCAAATGATCAAATAACCAAATTCAAGTGCGCTTTAGAGATAACCAAGTATACAATCAATGCTGGGCTCAACATTTCTGATTTGTACTTGAAATATAAATTGAAATGTGTAATTTTACATTACTGTTCAAAGGTTTGGGGTCAGTAATATATATATATATATATATATGTTTTAATTAATACTTTTATTCAGCTACGATTCATTAAATTGGCAGTAAAAACATTTATAATTATACAAAATATATTTTTATTAAAAAATGCTTTCTATCTGTTAAAGAATCCTGGAAAAACACATTTCACGGTTTTCACAAAAATAGTAAGCAGCACAACTGTTTTCAACACTGATAATCATAAGAAATGTTTCCTAAGCACCAAATCATCATATTAGAATGAGCATAATTCTTTCTAAAACATTAAAACATCTTAAAGACTCCAAACTTGTGGATGGTAGTGTATATTTACATTAATCATTTTATGTTTCTAATTTCAACAATATATACAAATGTATAGCCAATCCTCAAATTACACACAGGAAGGTATTGAAGGATACATCTATTGTATGCTGGCTTCAGAAAGCAACCAGATGAAAGCATTTTAGTATCCTCATATTCAGATTTGCCTTGATCCCTACCTCCTTGTATTGCCTGCTAGTGCAGTGTTTTTTAGGTTGCAGACACAGCCATTGTGTAACTAAGATATCACAAGATGCTATTTGTACAGAAAAAAAAATTTAGTCAAGAGTTTTCAGTGGGGTGGGGTTTTTTTTCAGCAACTGTAATTTTATCAGATATTTGCCGTGCCCTTTTGGAGTGGTGACATTAAGGGAACATGCCTTTTATTACTTGCATGATGGTTTGAGGTAGCATCTAAACTGGAGGCATGATTTTTGGATATGTTCTGTCGGGCGCTGCTTTTCCTCTGGCCCTCATGGTTCTAGTGTGGGCATAGCATGTGATTAACCCCAATCAGGAACTCTCAGCCAACCAGAGTGTGTTCCTCTTCTACAACCTCTCGCTTTCTGAGACCAGCTCACCTCAGTGATACACACATGGATGGACTCAAGGGGTTTGGACACTGGTTTCTACTTCCTCTATATAAAAAAATCAATAAAATAGTTCAAATAGCAGGTAGGGTGGGGTGAGCTCCATATTGTTATCTTGATATTTTCTCTGAAATGGCTTAAAGCTTTTCATTTTAGAGGAACCTCTAAAAGACTGGTGTGGTGTGTAAAATTTGAGGTTCATTGGCATTTTCCAATAGGATAAAAAAAAAGCATTTGGCAAATGGATTAGGAAGTGCAACTGACCAATGACTTTAATAGTTGTGTTTAGTAATGAGTTCTTAAAGTATAATTTTATTGAAATGTTAGTAAATAAATTATTTACTATATTTTATATAAGTCATAAGTTTACATTTTTATTGTTTAATAAATTGTTATTTTATTTTATTAGTCCTCCATAGATAATTGTTTTAATAATCGAGCTATATAGTGCTGTTCAAAAGTTTGGGTCTGTAAGATTTTTTAAATGTTTTTTAAGGAAGTCTCTTACGCTCATTAAGAATGCATTTGTTTGATCAAAAATATGATAAAACTGTAATATTGAGAAATATAATTAAAATTTAAAATAGCTGTTTTCTAAATAAATGTATTTTAAAATGTCATTTATTCCTGTGATGACGAAGCTTTATTTTCTGCAATCATTACTCCAGTCTTCAGCGTTACATGATCTTTCAGAAATCATTCCAATATGCTGATTTTGTACTCAAGAAACATTTCTTATTACATTTCTTATCAATGTTCAAAACTCTTGTGCGGCTTAATAATTTTGTGGGAACTGTAATACAAGCAGAATAAAAGTATTCTTTTTTTATAAATTTTTTGTTAATAAGAAAAAAAATCATACTGACCTCAAACTTTTGAAGTTGATATATATATATATATATATATATATATATATATATATATATATATATATATATATATATATATTTATTTATTTATTTTTTATTTTTTTTTTATTTATTTTTATGATGTCAAATGATTAATCGCGATTAATTGCATCCAAAATAAAAGTTTTTGTTTTCATAATATGTGTGTGTACGGTGTACATTTATTATGTATATATAAATTCACACATATACAGTATATATTTAGCAAATATTTATATTTACATGTATATATTTATATTCATATAATTTACTTTATATATAAATATATTTAAAATATAAACAAAATTTTTCTTAAATATATACATGCATATGTGTGTATTTATATATACATAATAAATATACACAGTACACATACATATATTATGTAAACAAAATATGAAAATTTTTATTTTGGATGCGATTAATGACGATTAATCATTTGACAGCACTAATAAATATATATATATATATATATATATATATATATATATATATATATATATACACTAAACATAATTATAAACGCAACACTTTTGTTTTTGTCCCCATTTTTCATGAGCTGAACTCAAAGATCTAAGACTTTTTCTATGTACACAAAAGGCCTATTTCTCTCATCTCTTCACAAATCTGTCTAAATCTGTGTAAGTGATTATTGCACAGGTGTGCCTTAGGCTGGCCACAAAGGCCACTCTAAAATGTGCAGTTTTATCACACAGCACAATGCCATAGATGCCACAAATTTTGAGGGAGCGTGCAGTTGGCATGCTGACTGCAGGAATGTCCACCAGAGCTGTTGCCCGTGAATTCATCTCCAAAGGCATATCAGAGAATTTGGCAGTACATCCAACTGACCTCACAACACAGACCACGTGTAACCACACCAGCCCAGGACCTCCACATCCAGCATCTTCACCTCCAAGATCATCTGAGACCAGCCAACCAGACAGCTGCTGCAACAATTCTGCACAAACTGTCAAAAACTGTCTCAGGGAAGCTCATCTGCATGCTCGTCGTCCTCATCGGGGTCTCGACCTGACTGCAGTTTGTCATCGTAACCAACTTGAGTGGGCAAATGCTCACATTCGATGGTGTCTGGCACTTTGTAGAGGTGTTCTCTTCATGGATGAATCCCTGTTTTCACTATAAAGGGCAGATGGCAGACAGTATGTATGGTGTCGTGTGGGTGAGCGGTTTGCTGATGCCAACGTTGTGGATCGAGTGGCCCATGGTGGTGGTGGGGTTATGGTATGGGCAGCCATATGTTATGGATAAAGAACACAGGTGTATTTTATTGTTGCAGCATGATAATGCATGGCCCCAATGATCTGTACACAATTCCTGGAAGCTGAAAACATCCCAGTTCTTGCATGGCCAGCATACTCACCGGACATGCCACCCATTGAGCATGTTTGGGATGCTCTATATCGGCGTATACAACAGTGTTGTTCCAGTTCCTGCCAATATCCAGCAACTTTGCGCAGCCGTTAAAGAGGAGTGGACTAATATTCCACAGGCAAATGATGGTCACATCAGATACTGACTGGTTTTCGGACACCCCCCCCATCCCCCCCCCCACCCCGCACATTGTAGAGTGGCCTTTTGTTGTGGCCAGCCTAAGGCACACCTGTGCAATAATCATGCTGTCTGATCAGCATCTTGATATACCACACCTGTGAGGTGGATGGATTATCTCGGCCAAGGATAAGTGCTCACTAACACAGATTTAGACAGATTTGTGAACAATATTTGAGAGAAATAGGCCTTTTGTGTACATAAAAAAAGTCTTAGATCTTTGAGTTCAGCTCATGAAAAATGGGGGCGAAAACAAAAGTGTTGTGTTTATAATTTTGTTCAGTGTGTGTGTGTATATATATATATATATATATATATATATATATATATATATATATATATATATATATATATATATATATATATATATATGTGCGTGTGTGTGATATTATGCGTTATAAGTTTAGATTCTAGTAAAGAGAAATTACAGGCCTTGTGGCGTTATTTACAACAAATGTAGTTACAGGAAGCTGATGAGAACCAATAGTCTAGTTGTTCATTGTGGGCTTTTCCCATCTCTCCGCAGCCATCCGTGGCTTCTCTCCACAGCACAAGATCAGCAGCTTCGAAGAGGCTAAAGGTCTGGACCGCATCAACGAGCGCATGCCACCCCGCAAGGATGGAGTCAACCATGTGGGCCACTCCATGGGCAAGATGAACATGTCCGAGACCAACGGCACCGAAGACAACAGTAACATCCAGTGATGAAACGGCTGCCCACTGCACCTGCACCTGAGTCCATGCCACCGCCACGAAGCATGGCAGGACAAAGCCAAACCCGTGATTTAAGGCCTCCTGCTTCCAACAAACACCTAATGACATCACCTACACATGCCTCCCTGCTCCAATGTCCAATTAGAGAACCAAACTATCTTTAATGTTTCACTGAAAAGAGGCAGACTGTTTTCTTGCTGTCAGTTTGCCGCTTGCAATTTTTAAAAGCGGATACCTTGCCGACGGCAAGTTTCTGCCTTTTTTGGGAGTGTCGAATGGGAAGGAGGGGTGGGGGGTGATTTGCCTGTGAAAGGCTGAAAGTGTCTTTATCAGAGAGAGGGTGGTCTCAGTTCCTTTCTGGCTCTGCCCCCATGCCAAGTGGGCGGGGTTTAGGAACCCTCTCTTAAGCCTGATCCATCCATTTCGTCGGTGTGGGTGACAAGAGCCCGTACCGGATCCATGCACACTTTTTTCCTCTTTTGATTGCGAGTTTTTCTTCATGATCCCATCTTATAATGAAATGATCTCACTGTTGACGATGTTTTGCTACTAGTATTAATAAATATACAAATTTGAAATGACAAAAAATGAAAAATGTTTGTAAGAAAGGACATTTAACGACGAATCCTGTACATTTTATTACTTACGATGCAATCTTACCTGGGGGTTTTTATTTCTTGATTTGGTTTTTGGTAAGATACCGTGAAGCAGTAGAGGAGAAGAGGGGTGATGCTTGTCCGCCGTAGACTCTCGATCAAAGCAACCGTTCGGACGAAGGAAAACCGCAGATGGAGCTCAACTTTGGCGCCACCTTCCTGATTGTTTCTCACTTGCCTGTATCTAAAGAGAGAGAATGCACATAGTACATTTCGCAAGTCAAATAAATATATATAAATATATTTAAATATATGATTATTAACAAAGGTCGAGGACAATGATTTGTAACAGCATCTATGGTACTGAACGCATCAGTGCATGCAATTAAGTTCCTTATTGATATGTGAAATTATAATTGTGATGTGTTTCAATATAGTAGACTTGAATTATTTCCCTTCGAATTATATTTGTAAAGGTCTAGTTTGTTTTTATATCTCTATAAATAGATATGATTTTGTTATTTTTTTTTATATTTCTTTTTTTTTTTCATCGATATCATTTTATTATGGTTGATTTTATTTTTGTATAGTTTCGCTGTACAGGCACTGACGCTCTTTCCAATGTGTTTTTTGGTCATCTTTCGTTCTTTCTTTCCATTTAGTTCTCTCTGTTCAGTTGGTGTACAGAAGTTGTTCAGTAGTGTGAATGAACCTATTACTCAGTGAAAAGCAACATTCAGGCTGCCAAAGCATGATCGCATGGTTTATTCAAATGTAAACTAATTGGACACAAGGAAAATTCGGTGTCTCACTTTGAAAAGGAAAACTATATTATCATTATGATTCTTGATGATCTTATTATTCTTACAATTAAGCTTACAGTTCTTTCATTTCCACTGTTTTCTGATCCTTGTTTGGTCCAGACGTGGTTTATTTCAAAGAAGGAATTTTATGGATTTGTGACTATTTTTCTTGTAATTTTCTCTGGAACTAAGTTTTCGCATTTGACTTCCTAAATGAAAACACATATTGTAAGCATGCCCTATGGGACAAATCACTTTTTTTACTCTTGAATAAAATATGCATGAACTAATAATGTCTTTCCCCTTTCGATGCTGGACTGAAAATTTATTTTTCTCTTTCAAGAACAGAACTGATTATTCAACAGCTGCTTAATTAATAATCAAGAATGAAAATGTCACTTTTAATGTAACATTAATGTGAAGAAATGCAAAGACCACAGTTTGTATAAGGTTTTTATTAAGAAGTTTCAAAGGCTCAGTCAATGAGGGCATTTTCCATGAGGGCATCCCACCTGTTTCCTGCTATTCTTCCACAGGAAGCTCAGCCCCTTCTCCCTCAAACCAGAGCTCGGCTCCCACTGACACACACCCAAACACACGCTTCTCAGCAGGGCTTTGTAATACTATGTGCACTCCCTGATGTGTTGCTATTATATCCAACAGGAAACAGATTTGGACATACTGGTTGATGCTTCAACCAAATTCACTCGCTCAAGAACATTTCCGTAGTTTTTCGGCTTTGTTTTTCATTTTTTACACATACATAAGTACTGTAATTATTTCCTGATATTTGGGATACATACGACCTGTCCTGTGTAGGTGGATGAGAGTAAAATCCATTTGGATTGAGACATGGAGCAGCTCTTTTTTCTTCTCATTCCCCTGTTTGCATCTTCATCCATAATCTCAGCAGGTAAGTCAATCAGAAGCCAATTGTATATATGCAGTATATAGTAAAAATTAAAAAAAAAAAAAAAAAAACTGGGAAAATGGGAATGGTGTAAACCAGTACATGGGGAAAAAGGAGGGATCAAAGTTTAAAATGTTTTCTGGCTTAAACTGCAATAGTCACTTACTATGTATGGTGGCCCCTAAAGTCCACCTTTAGTGCCCAAATACTTTTTGTGGCCATTTAATATATACGGTATATATTTTCATGAAATGTATGTTCTCTATGCAATTTGCACAGGAAATGACACAAACATATCAACTACAGTACCTCCAAACACAACTGCTATGTCTCCATTGTCTGTTGTTTCAAGAGCAGGTGAGTATTTCTATTATATTGTGTACAATTCTCACATCTAAACAAGAATTTCCCATATTAAAGATGATTTGAACATATTTTGAACAACTGGTAAGTGTCATTTTTCCATTGTTAAGATGATATTAATAGATAAATGTCCAACAACATGTTTTCCTAAATGTATCTGTGACCGTGTAACTTTATTTGCCATTAATTAGACATGAACCAATAAATGTAATTCTTCCTTCAGCATATATAGTGTTTATTTATTTATATTTATTTAATATGTAATATATCAACTTAATGTAAATGTATCTTTATATTATTATTATTATTTTAGAAGTCCAAAAAAATGTGACTTCGTCATCTCAACATGAGAATGGCATGACCACTCACCCCTCAAAAAATGTGAGCACAACCACAGCTCCTGTGTCTTCTAGCCACACAGGTAAGGCACAAATATAACTTCAGTTGATGTTGATGTAAATATACTGTGTAGTAAACATACAATAATGTAAACTCTGTTTGCTCAGGCAGTACTGATGGATCCAGCCTCACTTCGCATACCACATCAGGTAGTAATTATTACTACCCACTGGTAAAAGAATAGTTCACCCAAAGATAAAAAAAAAAAATGCTGAAATGTACTCATCCTCACGCCATCCAAGATGTAGATGATTTTGTTTCTTCATTGGACCAGATTTTTAAAAATTAAGGAATGCATCACTTGCTAACCAGTGGGTCCTCTGCAGTGAATGGGTGCCGTCAGAATGAGAGACCAAGCAGCTGATAAAAACATCAGAATAATCACTTTTTTTACTCTTGAATAAAATATGGATGAACTAATAATGTCTTTCCCCTTTTGATCCTGGACTGAAAATTTGCTTGCAAAATTCTTTTTCTTTTTCAAGAACCATAAACTGAAATGAAATGTACTTATCCTCATGCCATCCAAGATGTAGATGATTTTGTTTCTTCACTGGACCAGATTTTAAATAGGACTGCATCAGTTGCTCAACAGTGGATCTTCTGCAGTGAATGGGTGCCGTCAGAATGAGAGTCCAAACAGCTGATAAAAAGTTATTATATTAAACAAGTTGACAAGTTGTCTCATCTGAATCAGGAGAGATATATGCCCAATCTAGCACCATTTACAAGTTGAAACAATTCTTAACAAGTATGTCGGTGGATCTTTTTTGTGAGAGGATAACACAGGACATTCTTTTTCATTAGAGGGTGCATTATTATGGATTACAGACTGGCATTTAGGCCAGAAGCAATGGTTTAAAGTTAAGGCGCCTTGATGGATTTGTTTCTTATAAACGTGCAGCTTTTCACTAGACATTAATTGATGGACTGGAGTCTTGTGAATTATTGTGATTTTTTATCAGCTGTTTGATTCTGACGGCACCCATCCACTTCAGAGGATCGATTGGCGAGTAAGTTATGTAATGCTAAATTTCTCTGAGTCTATTCCGATACAAAAAATAAAAAACTCATCTAAATCTTTTATGGCCTAAGGGTGAGTACATTTTCATTTTTGTGTTAACTATTCCTTTAATTAGAATATATATTATATACAGTGGGAGAATATATTGGGGTAAGACTTTGCAATTTCATTACTTAGACTGTAAGTGCATGGTTTATCTTGTTTGTCTACTAAGTAAAATTCTGAAATGCGAGGGTGACACAATGAATGTTATTTAAGTTATAAAATTGTGTATTACAGGACAGTCCATCATCACCAGCTCAACGTTAACCACACTAAAATCCAACGCTGACTCAACTCTAAATTCCACCTCATCCCCAGTGGCCAAAATAACAGGTTTTACCTCCTCCTTCTGGTTTTCCCCCCAAAACTCATATTTGCTAAAATACGAACAGTTAGTATCCTTATAACTGTAAATGGACAAGATATAATTAATTCAAGAATGTCCTGGCTCATAGTTGAGTTTTGGAGATCACAATCAGTGGAAGTGGAAGACAGAAATGTAACCTGTACCTCTGTTTGTTCAGGCAGTACTGATGGATCCGGCCTCTCTTCACATAAAACAACAGGTAATAATTATTAACTGCTAATAAGAGAATTAAAAAAATTAGCTGAAATGTACTTACCCTCAGGCCATCCAAGATGTAGATGAGTTTGTATATTTGTAGCCTATATCTCAAATGTATGAAAAAAATGGCATTTGAAGATCATTTTGAGCTGTATGTTGAAAAACTGGTCATGCTGTACAGTACAGTTAAGCATTTATCATTTAAGACTACATTAAAACATTATTTCACGTGTTTGCTCCGTGTGCAGTGGGTGTTACTTCAAAGACTTTAAATACTGCTAATTCAAACATCAGCATGTCAGAGGTGACGGCAACACCTTCACAGGCACCAGACAGCGGTCTCACTTTGCTCGCCTTTGGTAGGTTTTATACCAATATAATCTTATGATACCAATTATTTCTAGTGCTAAAATATTTCCTATCTGCAATTACAGGTGTGATGAGTTTCATACTCATTTTAATTGTTGTCATGGGGGTCTTGGTGACTGCTATCAACCTCAGGGGACGGTGTAGAAATACTAAACAGCACGAGAGTTGGTTTCTCTCTAATTCTGTCATTTTCAAGATTACCTTTAAAAGCTCATATGGCTATAAATGTGCAATATAATTGATCTGTATTGTGTTTTGGGTGGGGGGTTATTTATAGGTATTAAAAGCTGTGATCCTGTGGTGTCTGACAGGTGAGGACTCATAAATTAGTAAATTCACATGACTGTGAATGTGCGGTTATCATTATTGTCTGTTTTAGGTATATAATATAATAAAATAATATAATAATAAGAAAAAAGATTTATATGAAAATTAAAAAAGATCGCAAGTACAAGATAATGATATCAATGTAGCCTACTGTAATAATGGGACATACAAAATGTAAAAAAAAAAAAAAGAAAGAAATGTAATGTATTTACTAAAATATAATATTATGTACTACATTTAAATAACAGATCTGTTGAAAGTTAACTTAAGATAAAAACAATTTTTGATCCAGCAGCACAACCAGCAACTTTGAGAAAGAGAGCATCACTCTTGTCTCTGTGAGGACTATAAACACAGAAAACAGTAAGTACATGCCTTCCTTAGTGATTTTGTGACTGATACCGAGAGAAAAGCATCCCATTTTATTTTATTCTAATATATGAAACTGTAAATGTCCTTCTGTAAGACTTCACTTCACTTCTTTGTGCAGATACAGATTCTCCTCAGATGTCTTCAGTTCGTAGCACTATAGTGGATAATGATGACCAAGAATTTACCAGAGACCTACTAGGCATCAAAGACGGACTGTGATTTTACTCAGTTCGTAGTGCACAAGATTGGAGGCTACATACTCTATTTATAATACAAACCCGATTCCAAAAAAGTTGGGACACTGTACAAATTGTGAATAAATACAGAATGCAATGATGTGGAAGTTTCAAATTTCAATATTTTATTCAGAATACAACATAGATGACATATCAAATGTTTAAACTGAGAAAATGTACCATTTTAAGGGAAAAATCTATTGATTTTAAATTTCATGGCATCAACACATATCAAAAAAGTTGGGACAAGGCCATGTTTACCACTGTGTGCCATCCCCTATTCTTTTTATAACAGTCTACAAACGTCTGGGGACTGAGGAGACATGTTGCTCAAGTTTAGGAATAGGAATCTTGTCCCATTCTTGTCTAATACAGGCTTCTAGTTGCTCAACTGTCTTAGGTCTTCTTTGTCGCATCTTCCTCTTTATTATGCGCCAAATATTTTCTATGGGTGAAAGATCTGGACTGCAGGCTGGCCATTTCAGTACCCGGATCCTTCTTCTACGCAGCCCTGATGTTGTAATTGATGCAGTATGTGTTCTGGCATTGTCGTGTTGGAAAATGCAAGGTCTTCCCTGAAAGAGACGACGTCTGGATGGGAGCATATGTTGTTCTAGAACTTGGATATACCTTTCAGCATTGATGGTGCCTTTCCAGATGTGTAAGCTGCCCATGCCACACACACTCATGCAACCCCATACCATCAGAGATGCAGGCTTCTGAACTGAGTGCTGATAACAACTTGGGTTGTCCTTGTCCTCTTTAGTCCGGATGACATGGCGTCCCAGTTTTCCAAAAAGAACTTCAAATTTTGATTCGTCTGACCACAGAACAGTTTTCCACTTTGCCACAGTCCATTTTAAATGAGCCTTGGCCCAGAGAAAACGCCTGCACTTCTGGATCATGTTTAGATATGGCTTCTTTTTTGACCTATAGAGTTTTAGCTGTCAACAGCGAATGGCACGGTGGATTGTGTTCACTGACAATGTTTTCTGGAAGTATTCCTGAGCCCATGTTGTGATTTCCATTACAGTAGCATTCCTGTATGTGATGCAGTGCCGTCTAAGGGCCAGAAGATCGCGGGCATCCAGTATGGTTTTCCGACCTTGACCCTTACGCACAGAGATTGTTCCAGATTCTCTGAATCTTTGGATGATATTATGCACTGTAGATGATGATAACTTCAAACTCTTTGCAGTTTTTCTCTGAGAAACTCCTTTCTGATATTGCTCCACTATTTTTCGCCGCAGCATTGGGGGAATTGGTGATCCTCTGCCCATCTTGACTTCTGAGAGACACCGCCACTCTTGAGAGGCTCTTTTTATACCCAATCATGTTGCCAATTGACCTAATAAGTTGCAAATTGGTCCTCCAGCTGTTCCTTATATGTACATTTAACTTTTCCGGCCTCTTATTGCTACCTGTCCCAACTTTTTTGGAATGTGTAGCTCTCATGAAATTCAAAATGAGCCAATATTTGGCATGACATTTCAAAATGTCTCACTTTCAACATTTGATATGTTATCTATATTCTATTGTGAATAAAATATAAGTTTATGAGATTTGTAAATTATTCCATTCCTTTTTTACTCACAATTTGTACAGTGTCCCAACTTTTTTGGAATCGGGTTTGTATTAAATGAATGTGAATTAATGTGCCTTTAGCTAATGATCAGTGTACAGATAACACATCATGTTTATGACATACATTGGTCCACTCACTGCATATAAAATATCTCCTATATCAGACATGCTCTCATATATTAAACATGACACATCCTTCATTGATAAATAAAATGTCACTTTTGTGTTTATCTTCTTTTTTATATTAAAAAAGTGCATTAATGTGATATGTCGTGTCTTTGTAAAGTGAAATATGGAATGTAAGGTTTTGACTCAAGTCCTATTTCACAAATTTGGTTTTTTTTCCTGTAGAGGCCACATTTGACATGATATATTTGTGTCATTGTCCTGATGACCCTGTCAGACTTATTTTAAGGTAAAAATGTACATTAGTGGTTTTCACTTTTTGGTTCTGGTCTACACACCTGATTCAGTTCATCAACTGATTTGGTGAGAGCTCCATGAACTAAGAGAGACATGCAAAATGTACTTTGAGTTCACAACTGCAAACCACTGCTGTAAAGTATTCCTTATAGTTTTTGAAATCATTGAAATTTCCATCAGGCATTAGAGAAGCTTAGAAATGGCTGAGTGCAATTATATACAGCATATCTGACCTTCTTTACTTACCTGGCTTTACTTCCCTGAGGTTATTACTCAACACAGTCTTAACAGGTTAATAATTATCATAATATTTTCCTGATAAAATAACATGTTTTTACTTACACAAATATTGTGCTTTAATATGGCACAAAGGTGTACTATATTTATGAAGGAATCACACCAGTGACAGGAAACACTGGGGTTGTAAGAGGATCTTCTTACGCGGTTGAGACAGAAACTTCTAGGGCCAGAGCAGCTTTAGCAGGAACCTCTGAGACCAGGGAGGTTGATAGAGGTGTTCTGGAACTGCAGCAGCTTTAGCTCTGGCTGAGGTTATGACAAGAAAGATTGGCTGGAGGTTTTTTGGAAGCCGTGGCATGAATCTCAACACCATCATGGGAGGAACCTTCATAGCACACATGACAGGAAGCTTTCCAACTTCAGCTGTTATGAGACAGAGCTCTGAAACCATTGCAGGTTCTGGACTTGCAGCAGCAGAAACTTTCAGGCCTGGACAAGAAGCTGTGGGACCAGGGCAGCTCTGAAAGGGTACAATGTCAAGTAACCTCTGTGGTGCCTTTGATTCGTGTTCGCTCTGACCTCAGCAGGTTCTGGAGCAGCAGTGTCAGTCAGGAACCTTCTTATATAAAGCTGTTTTGTCTAATTACAAATTGTTGAAATGAAGACTACCAGTGACCACACCGGTGCCTGTTTCCCATGGTACTCGCCCCTCTCAAAATATTCAGGAGGGCAGTACCTCGCTTTCCCTGGAGGAAAGAGTTTGTCACATGTCTAAATGTGTTTTTTATCACTGCATGTTTTCTCTGACTGCATTTAATATTAGTCAATAAAAATAATATTATGACTGGCTTTTGTTCTGAGAATGTTCTCAGTTCATTCACTATAGTTTAAATCCCAAACTATAGTTTGAAAAATAATGCATACCACTGTAGGTTTTGTACAATGTGCTTTTTAGGAGGTCCCCCACAATCAATCAGCTTCACCTCCAGGGTCTCTATGTTGACAGGAGGTTCAGCATCTTGATGTCACGATGGAGGACCCCCCGAGAACAGCACACGGCAGCAGCGTCGATAACCTGCTGCATGAAATGTTGCACCATCCCCTCACTGAAGAGGCCGTTATAATGCAGCCAAAAATAGTGCATGGGCTGAGGGCCACTCTAGGACCATTATGTACTGGTCGAGATGGTCCTGCCAGTCTAGTAACTCTGTAATGTGAGAATGGAGGAGGATATCAACCAAGTGCTTGTTTTAATTAAATAATATCAATCGAATATTGCATAGTCAAATTCATTTTTCATTTAGAGGAACATTTGACTACTTGACTAAATCTTGAAATTTTACATTTCTTAAAAACATTGCTTTCTATATTCAAACTTTTATCACATGTTGTGGAATAAAATAATTGATCTGAATTTTTATAATGTGTGATTGTGATTTTTACATTAGCTGTAAATGATTTAGAGACGTTTTGATGTTCAGAGCTCGTCTTTTACCATCAGTGCACCTCCTGGATGGGACCTCGTCAGTGTCCTGCACCTCACCCTGCTCCATCTGCTCATCCTGAGCTCTGCTGGATTTAGGACGAGACATACAACAGAAGAAAGAGGTAAACCTCCGAAACCTCTTGTTCTTCCTCTTCTTCTTTGTCTCGTCTCCCCCTTTCTCCCATCTCTCCTATACTGTTGTTGTTTTCAGTATATTTTAATTCATTCATTTAATTAATAAAATGACATATTAATTAATTATTGTAGTTTCTAATGTAAATTCAATAATAATTATTATTATAATATTTTAATTAATTGTTAATGTATTATTTTATTTAAATAATTAATTATTGTGGTTCCAAATGTAAATTCAATAATAATAAAAACAACAATAATAATAATAATAATTATTATTATTATTATTATACTGCTATATGTGTGTAGTGTAACCCTAGCTGCATTGACCAGAAATTCAATTTTAACAAATTTCATCTTGTGATCTTGACTTCATATTCACGGGTTGATAAAAATTAATTGCAAGAAAGGCTAGTTTCTTGCATAATTTCTTTGCAGATGCCACTTGGTCTGATAATGTAGCTAATGCAATTTAAATGTGGCTGAAACATCCAAATATCTTTTTGAGGCCACTGTATAAAATCTCTAGTCCAGTTCAACAAATCTTGAAATGGTGAAAACTTAAAAGGTACAATACAACAGCATCAAACCATTGTTATATAAGTGTGTGATTTTATGTGTATATTAGCCTAAAACATGTTCCGCTTGATCTGACCTGATATTAATGAAAAATACTGTTGAGCATCCTTCATGGCATAGTTGACTCTTGTCAGAATGTGTTCAAGATATTATGTTGCAATTTAGTTTGGAGGATAAACCTTTGCCTCCAATCCTTTTAATTTGTGAAATTCACATTTGATGTTTCTAACAATGTTCATACTGAAATTTCATATTCCTTGTCACAGCCAAGAGGACGACAAACAGGGCTTTCATCTCATCTTGAAATTGTGTGCATCCCCTAACAGGCTACATTCAGTGGGCACAGGGTTGAGGTTGTTGTTGTTTTTATGTGCTGTAAAGTATATATAAAACCCTAGTGACGGTTCTTTACATAATAAACGTGGCGTTTTTTATGAGTTCATATGAAATAAGTCTACAAGGTCATTGTCGCCATTGTATGAGATCCAATCAAAGTGTGTTTATCCAACAAATAACGGGTAAACACACATGCCAGCATCACTCATTAGCGCCGAGTGTCAGCTGGGATTTGTATGGTATTGCCATCATGCCATTTACGTCAAGGAATGTCGCCTTCTAATTGGCTGTTCGGATTGTAGTCCACCGCAACATGCGCTTCCGCTTCCGTTTAGCGATGGCGGTTATAAGCAGTATTGCATTTCTGTGTTTCTCGCACATTTTACAATGACGAAGCCTAATATAGAAGGTCAAACATGTATTGTTTTGATAATAAATTCATATTCGACTAAAGTCGCGGAGCGGAAGGTGTCTAAAATCGGAAGTTAAATTGTGGTTGTATTAGCGTAACGCATTAGATATAGCTTCATGTCAACAACACTGCGAGTCATTTTTACACTCCAACACGCTTTGTTTTGATTATTTTACTTCTGTTAGTTCTTAGTCACGTCATTTCATGCGGGTTTGAGCATGTCACTGTTTGAGACGGACAGAGAGGAGTCTGACAGGCTGGTAGAGAAAGCCAAGCTGTGTTTGCGCTCAGGACGCAAAGAGAAAGCCTTGCAGCTGCTGTACGAGGCGCAGAAGATCTACCCGAGCACCCGGGCCAGAGGTGTGTATCATGCTGTTATGGTTTGATTGACAAATCAGGTGTGTTTGGTCAGTGCCCTGAAATAGAAAGTGCAGCGTCTGGTTGCTGTGCGTTATATAATCTGTCCCCTGGTCAGCGGTGGGTTTGAGTCTCCCAGTGGTTGAAAAGGTATGATATATATGATCAGTCTCTCTTGTAAAACACCTGTCCGTTGTGATTTAGTCTGAAGAAGAAAAAAAAAACAATTCCTGCTTTTCGCTAATTTTCTTAAAGGGATAGTCCACCCCAAAATGCTGCTCATGCTTGTCATGTGACACACAGCAGCCACAAACTGATATAAGCTTATGTCCCTACTGTAAAATATAAAACCATCACAGAAAATGTTGATGGTTTCCACAACAAATAACATTACAACCCATCAACTTTTAACCATTAAAACCATAAAAAATTGAGTTATGTAGTGTGTTTTGGGACATAATCCATTAGGGTTTATTGGTTTTTTTAACAAGCCATCAATAGAGAGACTAATAGGCTCCATAACAGTTTCCAGTAAAAGCAATACAAGTCCCATTATAACCAGTACAACCATTACAAATTTTCTAAAGGTGTCTATTGTTTTTTTCAGCAGTGCGTTTTAATTTTCTATTTTTAATCAAAATATATCTTGAAATATCTCGATTTTCAAATATGTGCAAGTAAATGCATTTTGCCCCTTTATAGAGTGTTAGTTCTCTAGTAAAGTGGCCTAATTTAAAGTTGTGTAATCTGTTAACTTTGCATAAAAATCCTCTTTTTACTTAAGTACCAGATATGGGTGTCATACCATAAAATATTTTTAATACGACTGACTTTGTATTTAATGTGAATTTAATAAAAACATTTTAAGTTACTAATTAGACTATAACACTTTCATTGTACAAAAAGAGAACAAAGAAGGCTTACATTATCAAAGAACATTTTCCCTTCAGTCCAGCGAGTTCAAGCACTCTCAAAAACTCCATAATACTCTCTTAAGCTGTTTACATTGTGAAATTAAGCTTGTTGACAGGGTGTAAAACAAGGCAAAATGCTGATTAAAAACATAGAAGTTATTTCCATATTCTAGTTAAGCTATTTTGTTTGTGTGTATGTGTAAAATGAAATAATAAGAAATGGAGATTCAAACTTAGACGTATTGCTTATATTCATATATAATATATGCTAATATAATACAATATTGAAGTATTATTTTCCGTAGACATAGAATTAAAAAAAAAAAACATTTATGTATTGCATTCTCTTCAATTTGGTTCTTACATTTTCTTTACTTGGTTTTAAAAAGCTCTTTAATTTATCTTAAATTTGCCTTCATACAATTTGTAGAAACCCAGTTAATGAAAATGGGGGACCAGCAGAAAAAAAATCTCATAGATACAAGGTGCATTTTTCTGCATGAGATTTTTGTGATTGGAACAACTTGAAGATCTGGTAGTAGTGTTTTAAAAATCTGTTCAGATTTTAAAAGTCATGTAGTGTATTCCTGTCTTTACCATTAACATTTTTTTTCTGTGTACACAGTAAGTATGCAAGTACAAGCTGATTTTAAAAGTCCCTACATGTCTCTCTGATTTCTATTATTAGTACTGATTGATGCCATTGTGAAGAATGGTGGCACTCCCCCTGAAGAGGAGCGTACCTACACTCCTCCACCATCCTGGAGAAACTCTGATGAGCACGGCCCGGCTCCACATCAGCGGCCCAGTACACAAGAGAGAGCAGAGGGGTCTGGTGATGACAAAAAGAGCTATACGGAGGAGCAGCGGCAAGGAGTGCTCAGGTACTGACAGGAGTAGTTACCCAAAAATGATAATTCAGTCATTGTTAATTTATATGCTTCCTATTACACAAATCTGTGCAGGATAAAGAGATGCAGAGACTTCTATGAGATTCTGGGGGTGCCAAAGGATGCCAGTGATGAGGACCTGAAGAAAGCCTATAGGAAGCTGGCGCTACGCTTCCACCCGGATAAGAACTGTGCCCCTGGAGCGACCGATGCTTTTAAAGGTATCTAATATGACCACTATGACTCTCATATGACCATTATGACCACTGCTGGTGCTAAAAAGTTTGGGTTGGTTTTAAAGAAAATGAATACTTTATTCAATAAGGATGTATTAAAGTGATCACAAAATACTTTTAGATTGGTACAAAAAAATTCTACTGTAAATAAAAGCTGTTGTTTTGATGTCTCCATTTATCAAAGAATTATGAAAAAAAAAAATCCACAAAAACAGTTTTCAGCATTGATAATAAAAAAATGTTTGTTGAGCACCAAATTGGCATATAAGATGATTTCTGAAGGATCATGTGACACTGAAAACTGGAGTAATGATGCTGAAAATGTAGCTTGCCATCACAGGAATAAATTACATTTTAAAATTCAAATAGAAAACATTTAAATTGTAATCAAAGTTTACAATGTTTCTGTTTTTACTGCATTCGTTTAATCAGATAATAAGAGACTTCTTACTTTCCCCAACGTTTATATTTATATTTAGAATAATGTATATATAGTTCATACTGAACTTTAATATTTGGGTTTCTCTGCTCTTTTTCTCTATTCAGCTATAGGCAATGCATATGCAGTGCTCAGCAATACAGAGAAAAGGCTGCAGTATGATCAGTGTGGAGACCAGGGCCCTGCAGAGACATCCAGTCATACTTCAGCCCAGCCACGTCACGCGTACGGACACCACCGCACCTTCAGCAGAGACTTTGAGGCTGACATCTCTCCAGAGGAGCTCTTTAACATCTTCTTCGGGGGCAGGTTTCCTACAGGTCTGAACCTCTGTTAAAAGCATTACAGCTATAGAAATCGTTTTCATTAATTTGCATTAATGTGTCCATCACATTTCTCTGTTCCAGTAATGAATCCAATGCAAGCTAAATATTTCAGTCACGTATTTAAAGAACAAACAACTCTTATCCTCATGCAGGCAACATCCACGTGTACACCAACCGAGGAGCTTCTTACGCTCATTATTACCAGCCCCGCAGACGCCGTACATATGAGAGACGGGAAGAAGAGGTGGAGGAGAGCCACAGTCAGGTGAGAAGATCTTGATCATATAGGTGAGGAATCTAGTTATGAGCTAATACAAGACTAAGCAAATAAGGGTTAAAAATAGGGTTAAAGGTTAAAAAAACACATACTATGTCGTTAGAAATGTACTTTTTGTATTAGAGGTCGACTGATTATCAGAAAATCTTAAATGTCATTTATATATAATTTTGTCCTGTAATGCTTGATAAAGTAGAGTTTGTGAGTACAGAGCTTATTTTTTTACAGCTGTTACCGGGGAAACCGCTATATCTCCCGCTCCAATAGCGCCTCCTGCTGGCACAGAATGAGTTTGCATTTACAAGTCTGTGGGAAACACTGGTGTCTGTCAGCAAACATAAACAAAAAACATTCTTCAGAACAGTTTTGAGAAGGTGTAATTACTATGAATTAGGCTACTACTTCTATCACTATCTTGTACCCTGCAATAAACATTTACTCAAACTCTGTTTTATTATATGAAGGGGGAAAAAAAAATCGGCATCATATATCGCCAATCAGCTGCCCTGATTTCTAAATATTGGCATAGGCATCAGCCAGAGGAAAACCCATATCAGTCGACCTCTACTTTGTATTCAAGTTGGTTTCATATGGTTTAGAAAAACTAGCTAGTTTAATGACTTATGACATTAAAAAAAACATTTAAATTTAAAATAACATTGTCCTAATATATTGAATAAATGTAAGTATACACATCTTAAACATTATTTTCCAAAAATGTTTTTTTTTTTTTTTTTTTTTAGTTGATTAGTTGATCCACATGACATTGAATGTTATGTGGTGTAATGAGGTCATCTGCATGGTAGAATTTCTTGTTGGTAATGATAATATTTAAAATTTTAAATAAAATTTATTCCTTTTAGTGAGCCCTTGTTCTTTGATATAAGAACAGAAATACATTTTTGTTCAGAATTTTAACGACATGGTTGGCACCGATAGCCTTTTGGCCAGTGCGCCGATATATAACTCGGCGTCCTGAGTTTGACTCCTGGCTCGTGGACCTTTCCCAATCCGGGCCCCCTCTCTCTCACCCACTTTGCTTCATGTCACTGCTATACTCTCCTATCAAGTAAAATGCTATAAAATGAACAATACTTGTTCCCGTTTCTCTTCATGTAGAACAACTTCACAGCTCTCCTGCAGCTGCTGCCGGTGCTGGTGCTCATTCTGATATCTGTATTCACTCAGCTGATGGCAACCAACCCTCCCTACAGCCTCTTCTACAAACCGTAAGTCAACCGTGGCACATGGTTTAAAACATCCTTAGAAGAAAAGACCTGACATATACTGTCTCTCACAGGTCCATGGGGTTGGTGGTGTCCAGAGAAACCCAGCACATGGGTGTGCCATACTATGTGGATAAGAGTTTTGAAAAAGAATACCGTGGTGCTGCTCTGGACGAGCTGGAGAAGACTATTGAGAATGACTATATTGACCACCTACAGAGCAGCTGTTGGAAAGAGAAGCAGCAGAGTATGATGCCTTCTCATCCATTAGGTTATGAATATAAACTCCTGTATTACTAAAGCTGTTGTTTTGTTTCAGAATCTGATCTAGCTAATCTGGGCCAGCTGTACCGAGACGAGCGGCTGAAGCAGAAGGCAGAGACCATGAAGCTGGATCACTGTGAAAAGCTGCACCGCTTCATGGGCCGACAGAGAGGAGACTGAGGCAGCATCGCCCTCCAAGACAGCATGGTCAGCTTAATCAAAGAGCTTTTAGAATTGGTTATATATTTCAATTTACTCGGGTGGGTCATCTTTTTGGGAAGGAGAAAGGAAGAGATGTGTTAATGAAGGAACCCAAGCTGATTTTCTGAAGAGCATCCATGAATGGGGTGAAGTCTGATGGCCTTTGGCTCATCTGATTCAGCTGCGATGCACAACTGTGGGTAACTCGTGCGAGCGCCTGGTATTTTTTTTTTCCTTACATTAAGGAGCACCGACTCCAGGCTGGCCAACAGGATTAAAGCTAGTGATTGTTGTTTATTAGTTGCATTTAAGCTTATTTGTTAATAGGAATTTAACTTATTCCGTAACTACTTTTTTGTTTTTGGAAACAAACGGTTCTCAAAAACAGGGATATAAACCACTAAAGCTTTTCAAAGCTCTCTAGATGTAGCAAGAAAAAAAAATAACTTATGTACATTAAATTAGTTTTTCAGTCCTTTGTTACAGTGGTGTATGTTTCAGAAATTAAAAAGGTATCAGGCAACTGTTTTTAAGCTAGGTAAAAATTCAGTGCACTGACAAATAAGCTTAATGCCATTACATCTGAATTATTAATTAATCTGCAGCATTTTATTTATATTTTGGCACTTGAACTTCTCGTGTATTGCATGCATCCATCCATGCATTCTCCCCACCTTGTTAGTGTTCAAAGGTGTTACTGGCAAAGTTTATTTTCAATAATTATAACTAGGCAAATAACCGTTACTGAGCATCTGTTTTGAACTACAATTAATGTTTTAACTCTTGTCACTGAACACTATGTTCTATATATAATAACATACTGATATTTAGCACAAATTTGAACCTTAGGGATGTTTAGAAGTGCTACAGGAGGCGTCCGCTCACTCGGGATGAAATAGAGGAAGAGTGTCGGATGTGACGTAGAGAGTTTGTGCCGGTGGTGGTATTGCAATCTTGTTTCCACGCAGTATGCTAAAAGTAACTGCTGGAAGTTTTGTTTGGTTTGATATGTTTTTTTTTTTTTGTTTGTATTTTTTTTTTTTTTTTCTGCTTAAAACATTAAATCAAACACAGTTTCTCTGTGCTATGTGAAGTCATTAATTGACTAAAAATAAAAAATAAAAATGTCAGGAAGAGGTGCCAATTACAGTAAATGGTGACCAAAGAATTTCAATAAATAATGACTTTTCCCTGTTTTGTTTGTTGTTGTTGTTTTTTTTTTAATCTTGAAAAGTCCTTGGTTCTTATCTGATACATGGATGAAAGTAGTTTGAACATTATTTAAATCTCTCGAAGTATAAAAAAAAAAGGAATAAAAAGGTGATTTAGCTTGAAACGAGAAAACAGCATTATGGCAGAGTGAAAAGAGGGTAAAATATCAGCAATATTGTTACCACATAAGAAGGCATATCCATTTAAATTTTTTGTCCTTTCATCAGGTTTTTTCCCAGTAGGTTGTCAATACCTGTAAAGGCACTTTCCGCTCATTTCTTCATCTTCAGGTCTGCTTCTATGGTGCAGCATCGCCCCCTTGTGCCCCTGTGCTACAGAGAGGGTCATGGCTGTCAAGGTCACTTTAAAGCAAGTCATCCTCCCCCCCCCCCCCCCCCATTTTTCAGCACATCACTTTTAAATGTATATGAGATTGAACATAAAATCAGAAAATGATGGTATGTAAAAAATTGCTAGTAGCCTCCAGTAAACAAAAAAGGTTGGCTTTAACTTCACCCCAAAATTAAAATTCTTCATCTGTTCAACATAAAAGAAGATTATTTTAAAGAATGTTGGTAACCAAAAGTTGCTGGTAGCCATTGACTTCCATAGTATTTTTTCCGACTGGAAGTCAGTGGTTTCTAGCAACTGTTTGGTTACCAACATTCTTAAAATATCTGTAAAAACAGTGTTGATAAAGGGGTAGAAAAAGCAGACAGGATACTTACAAAGAGAGAAAGAAGGAAGGCAGGAGAGGCCATGGGAACAAATTCCTGTATGAGGACAAAGGTTAGCGTTAGGGATAAAGAAGTCTCAAATACACACTCAAACGCAAAAGGGGTTTAAAGGTGGATGTTGCTTTGAAACAGACAAGAACAGAAAGACGGTGAATATGGTTTCATAAATGTTTGTAAAACTTAACTCAGTTGGACTGACCAGATTTAGACATCTATTGTGATGTCTTTCATATCACTTTCTTCCCACATTATTAAATCATTTCAACTCAAATTAATATTTCATGTCAATTGTTTACTGAATTAACATTATTTATTAAATTTATACATGTGCAATATAGTATTGTATTTTGCTGTATTTTGGACTACCTGTAGCTTGTTTATTGAAGATGCAGGACAACCACCTAGAAGTGCATTACAATAGTCCAGTCTAGAGGTCATGAATGCATGAACTAGCTTTTCTGCTTCAGAAACAGGTAACATGTTTTGTAGCTTGGCAATGTTTCAAAGATGGAAGAATGCTGTTTTTGTAACATGGAAAATATAGTTTTCAAAAGACAAGTTGCTGTCTAATATAACACCCAGATTTTTGACAGTAGAGGAAGTAACAGTACATCCATATAGTTGCAAATTGTAATCTATGAGATTCTGTGTACTGCTGTTTGGTCCAATAAGTAATATCTCTGTCTTATCCGAATTAAATAGGAGAAATTTATTGGTCATCAAATCTTTTACATTTTTAACACACTCTGTTAGCTTAGATAATTTTGAAGTTTCATCTGGTCTCGTTGAGATATATTTGAGTATTATCAGCATAACAGTGGAAACTAATCCTGTATTTTCTAATAATATTACCAAGAGGCAACATGTATATTGAAAATAGTAGAGGACCTAGGACAGATCCTTGTGGCACGCCATATTTTACTGGTGATAAATGAGATGACTCCCCATTTAAACAAACAAAGTGTTAGCGATCAGACAGGTAGGATCTAAACCATCTTAAAGCCTGTCCTTGAATACCTGTATAGTTTTGTAATTGATCTAGGAGTATGTCATGACTTATGGTGTTAATTGCAGCACTAAGATCAAGTAAAACTGGCAATGAGATGCAGCCTTGATCTGATGCAAGAAGTAATTTGTAATTTTAACAAGTGCAGTTTCTGTGCTATGCTGGGGCTTCACCCTTCAAATTCTTCATAGAGAACTTTTTTTTTTTTTTTGCAGGAAGGAGCACAATTGAGTGGACACAACTTTTTCTAAACTTTCAGACATAAATGGAAGATTTGAAATGGGTCTATAATTTCTTCACTAGGATCTAGTTGTGGTTTCTTAATAAGAGGCTTAATAACGCCAGCTTGAATGGTTTTGGGACGTGACCTAAAGATAACGACGAGTTAATAAAATTGAGAAGCGGTTCTTCTGCTACAGGTAACTCTTTCAGTAATTTAGTGGGTACAGGATCTAATAAACAGGTTGCTGGTTTAGAAGTAGTGATAAGTTTATTTAGCTCTTCATTTAGCAGAAGTATTTCAAATGATTTAAATCTGTATCCTGTTTTCTGAGTAACATTGAGTATATCACTATATATTGTTGCAACACCTCCCCCACGACCAGTCTGACGGGGCTCATGCTTATAACATTAGTTTGATGGAGTAGACTCATTTAGACCAATATAATCATTTGGTTTTATCCAATTTTTAGTCAAGCAGAGTACATTAAACTATTATCTGTGATCATTTCATTTACAATAACTGCTTTGGGTGTGAGTGATCTAATGTTTTTGAGTCCAAACTTTTATCCGACATGAGTTCTGCTCCGACTCTGCTGGGGTGCAGGCCATCAGCGCGAGAAAAAGCATAGGACGCTCCCAGAAAATATTTCAATTACTAACAAAGAGCAATTTCTCTTCTTTACAGCATGACAATAACCATTAATTTAAAGCAAAAAGTCTACTGAACATTTTGTGTCATCGTTGATATGTGGGAAGTGGACCTGACACAATGATCATCACCGAAGGACATCTGGGAAAATCGCGTCCTGGGTGCACCGTGCCTGTGCAGAAAAACACACGGAGTAGAGGTGGTGGGACTGTTAGTAGCACACTGTATACTTACCCTTGGACTTGAGAGTGTCAGCCCAGGAGGTTTCCAGTGCGGGTCTCCACTCTCTCAGCTGGGCCTTCCTCTCCTCCAGGTCGCAAATCTGCTTCTCATGGCCTCCAGCTCTTCACCTGCACTCAAAGGTAGACATACAGGTGCTGGTTATATAATTAGAATATCATCAAAAAGTTGATTTATTTCACTAATTCCATTCAAAAAGTGAGATTTATATATTATATTCATTCATTACACACAGACTGATATTTCAAATGTTTATTTCTTTTAATTTTGATGATTATAACTGACAACTAAGGAAAATCCCAAATTCAGTATCTCAGAAAATTAGAATATTACTTAAGACCAATACAAAGAAAGGATTTTTAGAAATCTTGGCCAACTGAAAAGTATGAACATGAAAAGTATGAGCATGTACAGCACTCAATAGTTGGGGCTCCTTTTGCCTGAATTATTGCAGCAATACGACATGGCATGGAGTCGATCAGTCTGTGGCACTGCTCAGGTGTTATGAGAGCCCAGATTGCTCTGATAGTGGCCTTCAGCTCTTCTGTATTCTTGGGTCTGGCATATCGCATCTTCCTCTTCACAATACCCCATAGATTTTCTATGGGGTTAAGGTCAGGCGAGTTTGCTGGCCAATTAAAAACAGGGATACCAGGGTCCTTAAACCAGGTACTGGTAGCTTTGGCACTGTGTGCAGTTGCCAAGTACTGTTGGAAAATGAAATCTGCATCTCCATAAACTTTTTCAGCAGCAGGAAGCATGATGTGCTCTAAAACTTCCTAGTATACGGCTGCATTGACCTTGGACCACACCAGCAGAAGACATGGCACCCCAAACCATCACTGACTGTGGAAACTTTACACTGGACCTCAAGCAACGTGGATTGTGTGCCTCTCCTCTCTTCCTCCAGACTCTGGGACCCTGATTTCCAAAGGAAATGCAAAATTTACTTTCATCATAGAACATAACTTTGGACCAGTCAGCAGCAGTCCAGTCCTTTTTGTCTTTAGCCAAGGCGAGACGCTTCTGACGCTGTCTGTTGTTCAAGAGTGGCTTGACACAAGGAATGCGATAGCTGAAACCCATGTCTTGCATACGTCTGTGCGTAGTGGTTCTTGAAGCACTGACTCCAGCTGCAGTCCACTCTTTGTGAATCTCCCCCACATTTTTGAATGGGTTTTGTTTCACAATCCTCTCCAGGGTGCGGTTATCCCTATTGCTTGTACACTTTTTTCTACCACATCTACACATCTGTCAAGTCAGCAGTCTTCCCCATGATTGTGTAGCCTACAGTTCTAGACTGAGAGACCATTTAAAGGCCTTTGCAGGTGTTTTGAGTTAATTAGCTGATTAGAGTGTGCCACCAGGTGTCTTCAATATTGAACCTTTTCACAATATTCTAATTTTCTGAGATACTGAATTTGGGATTTTCCTTAGTTGTCAGTTATAATTATCAAAATTAAAAGAAATAAACATTTGAAATATATCAGTCTGTGTGTAATGAATGAATATAATATACAAGTTTCACTTTTTGAATGGAATTAGTGAAATAAATAAACTTTTTGATGGTATTCTAATTATATGACCAGCACCTGTATTTAAGTAAAAATTTAATGTTTCTATATTAAATATATATAAATTAAATTATATAAATATAAATATATGCATGTAAATATTTTCTAAATATATACTGTCTGTGTGTGTGTGTGTGTGTGTGTGTGTGTCGTATATTTATTATGTGTATATATATATATATATATATATATATATATATATATACGTATTACACACATATATTATGTAAACGAATACTTTTATTTTGGATGTGAATATTCGTGAGTATTTGTTTGACAGCACTAATATATATATATATATATATATATATATATATATATTCAGACACTCACCTAAAGGATTATTAGGAACACCATACTAATACTGTGTTTGACCCACTTTCACCTTCAGAACTGCCTTAAATCTACGTGGCATTGATTCAACAAGGTGCTGAAAGCATTCTTTAGAAATGTTGGCCCATATTGATAGGATAGCATCTTGCAGTTGATGGAGATTTGTGGGATGCACATCCAGGGCACGAAGCTCCCGTTCCACCACATCCCAAAAATGCTCTATTGGGTTGAGATCTGGTGAGTGTGGGGGCCATTTTAGTACAGTGAACTCATTGTCATGTTCAAGAAACCAATTTGAAATGATTCGAGCTTTGTGACATGGTGCATTATCCTGCTGGAAGTAGCCATCAGAGGATGGGTACATGGTGGTCATAAAGGGATGGACATGGTCAGAAACAATGCTCAGGTAGGCCGTGGCATTTAAACAATGCCCAATTGGCACTAAGGGGCCTAAAGTGTGCCAAGAAAACATCCCCCACACCATTACACCACCACCACCAGCCTGCACAGTGGTAACAAGGCATGATGGATCCATGTTCTCATTCTGTTTACGCCAAATTCTGACTCTACCATCTGAATGTCTCAACAGAAATCGAGACTCATCAGACCAGGCAACATTTTTCCAGTCTTCAACTGTCCAATTTTGGTGAGCTTGTGCAAATTGTAGCCTCTTTTTCCTATTTGTAGTGGAGATGAGTGGTACCCGGTGGGGTCTTCTGCTGTTGTAGCCTATCCGCCTCAAGGTTGTGCGTGTTGTGGCTTCACAAATGCTTTGCTGCATACCTCGGCTGTAACGAGTGGTTATTTCAGTCAAAGTTGCTCTTCTATCAGCTTGAATCAGTCGGCCCATTCTCCTCTGACCTCTAGCATCAACAAGGCATTTTCACCCACAGGACTGCTGCATACTGGATGTTTTTCCCTTTTCACACCATTCTTTGTAAACCCTAGAAATGGTTGTGCGTGAAAATCCCAGTAACTGAGCAGATTGTGAAATACTCAGACCGGCCCGTCTGGCACCAACAACCATGCCATGCTCAAAATTGCTTAAATCACCTTTCTTTCCCATTCTGACATTCAGTTTGGAGTTCAGGAGATTGTCTTGACCAGGACCACACCCCTAAATGCATTGAAGCAACTGCCATGTGATTGGTTGATTAGATAATTGCATTAATGAGAAATTGAACAGGTGTTCCTAATAATCCTTTAGGTGAGTGTATATATATATATATATATATATATATATATATATATATATATATATATATATATTTATATATATACATATAACCATATACAGTATATAATGAACTAATTATATTTAGATAAATATATAAACCATATATTTCAATGAACTAATATTAGTTATCCAGAGTCTTCTGATGAAATGTGTAAAAGTGCTGTAGCACATAAAGTGTCCCACCTTCTCATTGCGGTGCTGTTTGCGGATGGCGTCTCTCCCACGCAGGCTCTTGGCACTGATGCCTGATTCCAAGGTCTGCATGATCAATTGTGTGGCCAGAAACTGCTGGATCTGCTCCAGAACATCTCTCTGCATCTCCACAGCCATGTGGAACACATCATGGTCTGAACTATTGTACATCACCACATTCTGGAACATCAGCATGATGTTGCGCTGGAACTCAACTGTAGTGTGGATCAGCCCGTTCTCAATGTTCTTACTGATGGTGGACAGATCCATTGGTCTTACAACCCAAAATTGTCACAAAGACTTTGTAGCCTACTTCAACTTCATCTCAAAACATCAAGCACAATTGGATTCCTCATTACAAACCCTTTGAATTTACCATCAACACTTCGCTCTCACCTGTGCACAATAATGTGGTAACCAGGGGCAATGTCATCCATCACTGTTTGCAGGAATACATTTGCATACCCATTTAAAATTACCAATTATCACTCAGGGTTTGGTACAGCATAATAAAGACTCTCACCTGTGATTGGCTGCTGCTCATCACACCAACAAAATGGCTTTCTTCCAGATCTTCTGAGCCTGAATTGCTTCTTGATCTTCACTGCAGATAGAGTTGAGGAAGATGAAGATAAAACATTATGAAATAATAGTTTGTATAATAAAATTGTACATCAGAGTCTGTTTACACCAAGTCCGACGTGACTAAATGATACAAAAAGTATTAAAGGCATAGTTCACTCAAGCATGAACATTTACTCACTCTCAGGCCATCAAAGATGTAGATGAGTTTGTTTCTTCATCTGAACAGATTTGGAGAAATATCATTACATTACTTGCTCACCAATGGATCCTCTGTGAACAGGTGCCGTCAGAACGAGAGTCCAAACAGCTGATAAAAACATCACAATGTTCCACAAGTAATCCACACGACTGCTGTCCATCAGTTAATGTCTTGTGAAAAGAAAAGCTGTGTGTTTGTAATAAATCCATTATTAAGCATTTTAAACTTCAAATTTTTGCTTCCAGCGAAAATATGAGGCATCTATCCATAGTATTGTTTTCTCCAGTGAAAAAGTTGTATCTGGGAAAGAAATGTGAACAGATAAAGCAGCATTTACACGTGAAAACTAGTTCAAAACAAATATGTCAGTGGATTTTGATGTGAGAGGACAATAGGAGATGGACTTTTTTCACTGAGAAGGTGGAGAGAGCGCTGTACATTCACCCCGCCACCTACAATTCCTGCCAGCCTGAGACTTGCAACTTTTGGACTATAAGTACAACTTTCTAACCATTAGGCCACGAATGGAACATCTGTGAGTTCTTACCAAAATTGTGTTGTAAAATAGGGTTCAAGTTAAAATTTTATCACGTTTTTCATGTCATTTAAAATTCATGTTCTTAAAAATGTACTATTTGTTATCATGTTGGTTTCATAAGGGTTAAAAAGAGGTTTAAGTTTAATGACTTCAATGTAAACATCTTGTCATTATTTAATTAAATGTTTTTAAATTAATTTATTAATTTTACGAATTATTGTTTATAAATATTATGTTTGCTGAGGTTCACACCACTTGACATCAACCTGTCACTAAAATTTAGATAAATGTTCATTTCATTTACTTGATTTTTTTCTTGTTACAATAATTTGACAGTATGACACCATCTTAAAGCTTTGTATTTGCCTAAAAATGAATTTTAATTCAGAAATAAACATTCATCACAGAAGAGGTAATTTGAAGTATACACTACTATTTAAAAGTTTGAGGATTGGTAAGATTTAGAAAATGTTTTTGCAGTTAGGCTGCATTTATTTCATCAATAGAACAAAAGTAATAATGTGAAATATTAAAATATTATTTAAAATGTAATTTATTCCTATGAGGGCAAAGCCAAATTTATAGCAGCCATTACTTCAGTGTCACATGATACTTCAGAAATCATTCTAATGCACTGATTTGGTGTTCAAAAATTATTTCTTATTATTAATAAGATTTGTGCTGCTTAATGTTTTTGTGGAAACTGTGATTTTTCAGCATTCTTTGATGAATAGAATGTTCAGAGGAACCGCATTTATTTGAATTAGTAATCTGTCACTTTTAATGCAAATTTGTTCAATAAAAGTATTAATTAAAACACCCTCTTCCTAAACTTTTGAACAGTATGTTCATTTTCTTCATTGACATTACATTTACTAATTTGCCCTAGTGTAACGCAAGCACAGAATCACCTGATTGAGACGCTGTCCATTCGTCAGTCTCACTTTTCATCACAGCATGCAGTGATTCTGGCCACCCATCCTGGGCTTCTTCAGTGTGCTCCGGTCTGAGGGCAACTGGGTCTGAATGGGCTCCTGCTGTTGGAACTGAGGGGACAGTGGTGGAGGGTGTTGTGTACCCCTGTGCGCCGCTACTGCTGCATCCACACATGTCAGGACCCTCTTGCTTCCCCTCTAACAGATGCAGGGAATGTGGGTCTAATACCTCTGAAGTGCTGGAGGGCTCAGGGCCAATGGTCCTGAAGGGGTTGGTCTCCCAGGTATCCGACAGGTTGTGACCCGTGTCTTCACACAGAGACAGAGCGGCTTCCACAGCTGCAGCGTCCACTGCTTCGGCATTCTCATCACCCTACATCAACACAGGATCATGTTTTTGATGTTTGGACTATGCAAGAAATGTCAAATAGATGGAAAGATGTGAGTGGTAATGATTTCATGGATAATTGTGTATTTCTGTAATGTTAACTAGTTAAAACCAGTTTGATGTTTTATTTTTACATTCTGCCCAATATAATGGTTTCCATGTGTTCGAATGGCAGCTATTGTACCTCAAAGGAAAAATGAGGAAAAATAATTGGAAATCATACATACTCAAAACGTATTTGTTTAATTATCATTTATCAATAATTTTGTTCCTGAGAGCCAAGCTCATCCTCACTACTGAACTACTTTTGTGTGCTATTTATATTGCCTTTTCTTCCAAATATAAATCATAATTACTTATACATAAATAGGATTATATAGCTATACACATTTTTAAATTAATAAATAATTGCACATACCATTCAAAAGTAAAGTTAGTATTTTTATATTTAATTATGTTAATTACATTTTTATGTATTTATATAATTTTTTATTTAAAAAAAATTAAGTAGTTTTATTCAGCAAGAATGCATTAAATTGATTAAAAACTGACAGTAATAGACATAGACATTTATGTTTAAAATATTTATATTTTAATTAAATACTGTTCTTTTGATCTTTCTATTCATCAAAGAATCCTGAAAAAGCAAAACAACCGTTTTTTACATTGATAATAATAAAAAAAAATGTTTCTTGAGCAGCAAATCAGAATATTAGAATAATCTCCGATGGATCATGGACTGGAGTAATTGCTGTTAAAAAAATCTGCTTTACCATCACAGGAAAAAAATTATATTTAAAATATATTACAGTAGAAAACATTTTAAAATTGTAATAACATTTCTGAATGTTATTAATTTTATTCTATTTTTGACCAAATAATACAAAATATTAATATTGTATAAATTAAAAATATAACATTGGCACAAAACATATAACTGTTTAAAGTATTACACACATACCAAACCCACTTTAGGCAAACATTTGTGTTCCAACACACCAAACAAACAAGAGACAGCCAATCAAAAGTACAAAATAGTTAAGACATCAGTTATGATCTAAAGATGGGAGAAGGAGAAGACCTGTGCTGAGCAGGGCAGCGGTGTCCACTGCAGAGGCGGCAGCACTGGGGGCGGAGTCTGCAGTGGCCAATGAGCTAAATTGTGAGGCAAATAAACAACAGAAAACAAAACAGCTCTGATATGTGTGGATGAAACAGTTGTATCACTTTTACAGGGTTCCTACACATGACATTTCCAGTCATTTGTGGTTAAGCCAATTCATTATAAATATATTATTAGAAATAATCAAATTAAGTGTTGCATACTTGCACAGGAAATGCTAGAGAACATGTGAATATATGAACTGAGATTATTAGACTATTGTTGTATTAGATCATCGTGGATTGACATCATCGCTCTTTCTTGCTCAACAGTGGCATTCTCCACCAAACCCAAACATCCGTCAGCGATTCCCACTACTGAGAAGAAGACGACAAAGGGAAGAAGGAAGGGCAAAGGAAAAGGCAAGGGAAGAAAGAAGAACCCCTGCCTGGAGAAATACAAAGATTTCTGCATTCATGGAGTGTGTGAGTATCTGGAGCAGTTGGACATGCCTACTTGTAGGTGAGTTTCGTTTTTGTTCAACAAATTAAGGACATCTTTTGTTTTAGGCTAACCCTTTTCCAAAACAGCTTACATATGAAGGGGAAAAAACAAGCAGTTAATAATATAAAGGCCTTCAATATATCAAGACTTCAACAATATACAGTTTGAATAGCAGATCAGAACAGCACAAAATTACAGCAACAAAAAAAAAAGTAAAACAGTTAGTTAATTAATTGATTTGGTCTCTTGATATGATTCCCCTCTTGTGCACTTGAACTAATTTTGATCTTTTGGCTGGTGCTCCTTACAGATGTGAAGAAGGATACGACGGAGCCAGATGCCTCATAAACACCGTTTTGTAATAAAGAACAGCGTTACATCGAGACCACAGCTCTAGCGGTCAAAAACTGTAAAAAATTAATCATGGCTCTTGTAATTTTCATTAAAAAAATTAAGGTGATAATTAAAAATTATGTGTGGATTTCTTTAAAGAAATTGTGATTCAGTGTTGTATAGAAAATAATGAGGATTTTTTTTACTAATAAAACCAAGAGATGTGTTTTCCTAATTTTTAAGCAGTTTTGGTGATTGAATTGGGGAACTGATTAAACTAAAATAATTAAGGAAAGAAGGCTGCCTATTTATTTTAAGAGAATTAGCTCAATTTGCAGTTTTATTTTAGAGGCGATTGTTAGTTCCCAGCATGCTTTGCATATGGCTGGATATGGAGAGTAAATTTTGAAATGAAATGTTATGTTATGTTTTTGAGTGAAGGGAAGCATCTATTAATGTTTAATGTTCAGTTATGTTTGACATCTGTAAGAGTTTCTGTTACATTGAAGTTTCCATTACACAGTGCAATAGTTACCACTGTGCAGAAGAGTAGAGCTTGTGGTTATGGCAGACATGGGGACTTGTACTTGGTGACTTGGACTCGCTATCTTTATGAGTTGTGACTTGACAAAAAAATAAAATACTTGAGACTTGACTCGGACTAAGTTAAAGACTCGGGACTTGACTTGAAATACAATGACTTGAGTGTTAATCACATCATGTTTTCAGTTTGAATATAAAATATATAAATTATTTTAAAAAATAAAGTTGATTACTCAGCTGGAGCGCAGGCTGAGAATAGCGTTGTCATGACTGGATCACGACACTATCATCAGTCATGCCCTCTCGTACCTTACGCACACCACGCCCACTTAGATCAGATACCACATCACATCAACGTCAGCCGGTGGGGAACCGAGTGTTATCGCTTTTGGCTTCAAGAATTTTTTGCAAGATGGCAAAAGAAGAACAGCGCTTTGCAAGACATGCAACATACAAATCTCGGACAGCCAGACGACAACCTCCAATTTCGTCCGTCATCTGAAGAACCATTCTGCCCAGTAAGTGCTTGTCAATTTGTTAATGTTATCTGGTTAGTTGGTAGTTAGCTACTGTAATAATAGCTAAAGTAGCCATTAAAGGTTGTATCAGCGATTTCAGGCCCCAAAAAGGCCCAAACATAAATGATCACATTCATCTAATCTTTCCTAACGATCCGCTAGCAGGCCGTCAAAAAAATGCGTTTCTTGCATGGGCGGCGCTAGGGCTGAGCTAAGGGGGCTTAAGCCGCGAATGTTTATAGTAAAGCCCCGAATATTTTGTTACCTTATCTTTCTCATAGAGCAAAACAATTAATCAGAAAAACAAATGTGAATAAGACTACAGCTGCCGCGATTACCTAATCTTGAAAAGTGCATATTACAGTGTCGTGGCTAAACGTTTTGAGAATTACATAAATATTAGTTTTCAAAAAGTTTGCTGCTAAACTGCTTTTAGATCTTTGTTTCAGTGGTTTCTGTGATGTACTGAAATATAATTACAAGCACTTCATACGTTTCAAAGGCTTTTATTGACAATTACATGACATTTATGCAAAGAGTCAGTATTTGCAGTGTTGTCCCTTCTTTTTCAGGACCTCTGCAATTCGACTGGGCATGCTCTCAATCAACTTCTGGGCCAAATCCTGACTGATAGCAACCCATTCTTTCATAATAACTTCTTGGAGCTTGTCAGAATTAGTGGGTTTTTGTTTGTCCACCCACCCCTTGAGGATTGACCACAAGTTCTCAATGGGATTAAGATCTGGGGAGTTTCCAGGCCATGGACCCAAAATTTCAACATTCTGGTCCCCGAGCCACTTAGTTATCACTTTTGCCTTATGGCACGGTGCTCCATCGTGCTGGAAAATGCATTGTTCTTCACCAAACTGTTGTTGGAAGAAGTTGCTGTTGGAGGGTGTTTTGGTACCATTCTTTATTCATGGCTGTGTTTTTGGGCAGAATTGTGAGTGAGCCCACTCCCTTGGATGAGAAGCAACCCCACACATGAATGGTGTCAGGATGCTTTACTGTTGGCATGACACAGGACTGATGGTAGCGCTCACCTTTTCTTCCCAAACAATGCCCCAAACAATCGGAAAGGGGCTTCATCGGAGAATATGACTTTGCCCCAGTCCTCAGCAGTACATTCACTATACTTTCTGCAGAAGATCAATCTGTCCCTGATGGTTTTTTTTTTTGGAGAGAAGTGGCTTCTTTGCTGCCCTTCTTGACACCAGGCCATCTTCCAAAAGTCTTCGCCTCACTGTGCGTGCAGATGCGCTCACACCTGCCTGCTGCCATTCCTGAGCAAGCTCTGCACTGGTGCCACTCCGATCCCGCAGCTGAATCCTCTTTAGGAGACGATCCTGGCGCTTGCTGGACTTTCTTGGACGCCCTGAATTCTTCTTTACAAGAATTTAACCTCTTTCCTTGAAGTTCTTGATGAACCTATAAATTGTTGATTTAGGTGCAATCTTAGTAGCCACAATATCCTTGCCTGTGAAGCCATTTTTATGCAACGCAATGATGGCTGCATGCGTTTCTTTGCAGGTCACCATGGTTAACAATGGAAGAACAATGATTTCAAGCATCACCCTCCTTTTAACATGTCAAGTCTGCCATTCTAACCCAATCAGCCTGACATAATGATCTCCAGCCTTGTGCTCGTCAACATTCTCACCTGAGTTAACAAGATGATTACTGAAATGATCTCAGCAGGTCCTTTAATGACAGCAATGAAATGCAGTGGAAAGGTTTTTTTGGGATTAAGTTAATTTTCATGGCAAAGAAGGACTATGCAATTCATCTGATCACTCTTCATAACATTCTGGAGTATATGCAAATTGCTATTATAAAAACTTAAGCAGCAACTTTTCCAATTTCCAATATTTATGTAATTCTCAAAACTTTTGGCCACGACTTTATATTTTCCCTTTGCATTAAAGGTACTCACGACGTGCTTTTGCAGCATTGAGCATTGTAGCCAATCACAGATATGTCTGTTGAACGCATTGGCCAATCAGAGATGTGCAAATGAGTCGCTGTGCTGTAGATGTGTTTTGTGCGAGCTCACCGAGTTCTACACTTTCACAAACCTGTCATTATTATTGGCAATAAACTTAAGATGCAAATAAGAGATTTACTGCAAAATATTTGATATTCTTGATGCTGCTCTGATGAACTCCATTAGGACTATGCACCGCTCTGTTTGTTGTTAGGAAGACTAAAAGTTCAGCGGTCTAGCTCATCATTGTCAAAATGATTAAAGAAGTGAACGAATGCCTGGTAAAATGTAAGTAGATAAACATTTAACATTTTTATTTATTACATTTTGCCTTTTTGAATTGAAAATATGCTATAATGTCCTTTATTAACTTAGAGACAATGCATGTATAATTAAAAATAAAATATTAGTTGCAAATAGTTAAAATTATTTCACTAATACAGTAAGCCTTTCTTTCTTTGTCTTTATATCCTTAAATCGCTTAATTAATTAATTCCTTTAAATAAAAATAAACAATCTCGAATCTTATATTTTGCAAGTGCAAACCTTGTAAATACCTTACAGGGTATATCCATGACTTATGGATGTAAGTCATTAAGTTACCTTAATTTTTTTAAGTAAATAGTTTATTGGATTTTTTACAGTGTAGCGGTGGTCCTGTCCCTCGTGTTTCACGTGTTTTTTAAATGTCTGAAACTTAAAATATGCATTAAGTGGTTAACAATACTGCATAGTTGTGATAATATGACAAGAGCAGTGCACGTCTGTATCTGGCTCAGCGCCAGCCAACGAGCGAAAACGCAGTTTGAATTTAGCAGTTATGCGACGTCACTGAACGTTCTAAATCCCATATGTGGGACCATACGCCCAGAGGCACGGAAATAAGAATCCCATATATGGGACCGTACTGCTCAAAAGGTTAATTTATGATTTAGGCTACATGAATCATGATCACATATTTTCAATTCAAAACAGTGAAATCTCATAAAAGGTTGAGTAGTTTGCATCACTAGATTATTAATGTCGGTGGCCGAACATTTCTATAGTTTCTATAGTAGTTTTCTTATACAGTAGCCTAGCCTACTATTTACATCTTTCCACGAACTCTAGTTGCATTTTCACAGTGACAGTAAGACCCGCCTTCTTTGATTTTTACATTGACAAGCACTGTTGGACCACAGAGGCAGACCAGCCCCGAGCCCGTCTTTTTTCCCCCTTCTCCCAAAACAGCTTATACTTCTGTTCCAGCTATTAAAATAGTTCAGTTTTGTATGTAATGACAAAGTGACTATATTTCGTTTAGTTTTTTTTATAAGTTTGTTTAGAAAAAACATTTGCAGCTATGTATATCCAATAGTTTGTGCGGAAAGTGAGAGCTAAAGCGCTTTGCTGCGCAATCTCTTGCATTTTTTTCACTGGATACGCCGTAATTTTTGCTCATAAAGGTTAGAGCAATGCATCATTCGTAACTGTAAAGGGTCTACTTTTATTTGTGTGCAGTCACAAAATCAACAAAACGTTGTGCTTTTATAAAATAAAAATAAAAAACCTGATGTGCTTTCTGCCGTCTTGTCTTGAACAGGTGCGCTTCACAAAAATGTAACGAAACTCAGCAGATAGCCTACATGCCACAGAGACATGATAAATATATAGAAAGCTTTAAATTACTACTTAACGAAATACATCAAATTAAAAACGCAACCTCTTTCATTATAATCATATGTGTAAATATGCGTCTCATGAAGAGGTGGCAAGTCCGGATCGGCAACTTAATTCTTGCGACACCGACTCAGAAAACACTATTTATTAGTAAATAATTCAAATAGGCCTATCTCCTTTCTGTTTACCACTGACATGGCAAGCTTAAGCCTATTGTGTGCATTTGAACGCAAAACTCTTCAGCTGCTTTTCTTCTTATCACTAATTGATGGATGTCGAAAATATAAAAATAAGGAAAAGCCTAAAATTGGCCCGAAGCCAGGTAATAGGTGTACAAAACATGTCAGTTACACATGTCATTCCTCTCAAAGCTGTGTTACTTATCAGGTATACTGATGTCTACATCTAGGACCCGTTCTTTATATGTCGCTATGGATTTGTCATGGCAACAGAAGCAGGAGCAGGCTTATTTCATGTAAACAGGATTAGATTGCATCTTTGTAAGCAGATCTGATATTTAAAATCTGTCCCACCACTGCTACTTTATTAGAAGAGTACCATACTGATCCAGGCACAGTAATTTACAGTAGTAATTTACAAATTCATAAAATATATATTCTAATGTTGTGTATTCATCATATCTATGGGTATAACTGCAGACCGGAGATCTCCAAAATTGGGCGTGAACTCCAAAAGTGGGCAGAATCTCCAAAATGGGGCGGGGTCTCCTTTCGCAAAGACTTTCACCATTGGCTGTGGCTTCAGCCAATTGTTACTGACTTACATTTCAAAATAAAACTATAAATTAAACATTGTTTATAGTTCATCTAAAATAAAATATGCTATATAAATAAATATTATCCATGAGAGCAGAGCCAAGAGCTTGTGGCCAGTGGTGTTTGGACCCAAGTTTATAAGTTCATCTATAACACTATAGACACACGTTTACTCGTTGAAACATTTATTAGTGATGAAATAATGGCTTTATAATTGTATTGGAGTCTTACACACATGCTATACAGTTAATCTGAGCCGTGCATTAATTTGTGTTGTTAAAGCTGTTATGGGAGTGGCTTGATGGAGCGCAGGAGATGCAGATAACATGGGCTTGAGCCTAAATAAACTTTAATTAACGCTTACGTAACAAATCTGCTTCAAAGATAAAATTAAATGAATTGCTAATGTACAAATACTAGAAATCATGAATATGAATAATTGGGAATCGTAAAATAATAAAATAAAAACAGTGCATATTTCATTACATTGCTATCTTGCCGCCAGCCAATCGCTGCATTGCTGATTGTTGTCTCGATTATCGAAACATCTGCCCTTTTCGGGGAACACAAGACTGCGCACTAATCTTGGACAATTTAAGAACCAAGTTAGCCAGAGATCAGTTATCATGTTTACTAGATCTGGAATCTTTCAAATAATCTCTGATGTATTAAGCGAGGTACGAAGAACGGAGCACTGGGTTTAACATCCATCTGTTAAGATCCAATCACAAGTGTGAGCAGATAAGTGCTGTGGTCAAGTCCTGTTTTTATCATCTTCGTCTTCTGACACACGTATGCCGACGAAACACAAATCTATATCCATTTGAAGCACGAAAACAAACCGGCTTTAAAGCTTATTTTAGATTGTCTGGACGAACTAAAATTTTGGCTTACATGTAATTTCCTAAGCCTCAATGAAAGTAAAACTGAATTTATTTTGTTTGGCTCAAATGACCACTGTGAACATGATTTTGAATCTGAACTTCTTACTAGGTGTTTGGTTTGATAATAATCTTAAATTTAATAAGCAGATATGTGCTATGGCCAAGTCGTGTTTTTATCATATTGGTCTTCCGACGAAGGTGAAGCCATTTTTGTCTCTAAAGAAGTTTGAAATGGTTATGCATGCTTTTGTAACATCTCGATAGGATTACTGCCACTCATTGTATGTTGGTGCTTCTCAGTCATGTGTTTCTCGTCTGCAGTTGGTTCAGAATGCAGCGGCTCGGCTTCTTTATGGGAAGTGCAAATATGAGTCTATCAAGCCCGTATTTATTTCATTACATTGGATGCCAGCAATTTTGAAATAATAGCCAGCAATTTTGGAATATTATTTTTGCTTGAAATGGACATATAGTACAGATGAATATTTAAGTCCTTGAATTCATGTTTACCTAAACCCTTCTCTCCGCTGCTGCGGCTGTCTGTCATCCTCCATTCAGTATTCAAACTAAGTGTCACGTTCGGTTATGACAGTCAAGACAATCAAACTCTCTTCAAGAGCACAGTAACTGACATCTAAAACTGTTAAAAGAAAATGCTCAATAAACTATCGCACAGATTTAATACAGCTTGTTGAATTACTTTTCATGATTCTATTACAAAGATGATTAAAAGATTAGAAAATGTATGTGTTCATAAGCTCCATGGTGTGTTCAGAGGGAGGTATGTGTGGTTAAAATGACAAGAGTACATCACAGCGTTCCCATCGCTATGCTAAAACCACATGAGCTACAGAGCCCTCATAATATACTTATCTTCTCATAAACATTCACATGCTGCACGTTATATTATTAGTGCTGGACTTTTGCTTTACTTTTGCTTTATTTGGCCCCTTCATGTTTTGTGAAGTTATGTATTGACAGTTTGAGAAAGCTGCGCCGGAAGTTTGTAAGTGGTCTTAAGTAAATTGTGAAAGGACTGATGTATTCATTCTTGTAGAAAATTTTGATATATATACAGTGGGTACGGAAAGTATTCAGACCCCCTTAAATTTTTCACTCTTTGTTATATTGCAGCCATTTGCTAAAATCATTTCAGTTCTTTTTTTTCCTCATTAATGTACACACAGCACCCCATATTGACAGAAAAACACAGAATTGTTGACATTTTTGCATTTTGATATTTTTGCAGTCTGTGATGAGATTATGACACTGCTGGTGCTTGCAAAATTACCAACCAAATACAAAACTGACCATATTTGGTGCTGAATGGATGTTTATTTCAGACCCTTTGTGTAACACTAGCATACTGCTATGCAGCACATGATCCTGAGCTTTGAGTTTGTGACCACATCAGTCAAAAAGTGAACAAAAGTTTCAGACAAAGTTTGCATGCTTCTCACTGATGTCATTGTTAAAGACGGAGTGAAAAGGCAGCTGTGCAGGCGTTTACCTGAAATTCATGTGCGTGTCTGTGTGACCACCTGTAGCCTCATGGGAGGTCCTGCTTTCTGATCAGAGGCTGTCTGTGTCAAACAGCTAGATCAGTGCAGTTATTTTTAACTTACATGACATGAGTGGGATGCAGCAGGCTTTTGCTGGAAACTTCCCCATATTTGCATTTTCTTACTCAAGATATGACCCCAGTCAGGTGCAACATTTTAATGAAACAGTACAGCCTGTCATCGAGGTGTCACAGCATGAGATGTGCTTCTATTCATTATGCTTGAAAGATATTTTAAGACCATGCAAGTTTGGAAAATTTTATGAGAAGGATGAGAGGAAGTATTTATTTCCTTATGATGGAAATGTAAAACCATGTTCTAAAAATACTGTTAATTTTATACAATGCACAATGTTGGTTTAGAGATGCTTTAAGAATGATTCAATTGATTATCAGACTAAATAAACTTTTAATCAGTCCATGAATGTCTGGTTTACTGTAAAATTCACTCATCTTTCAGTATTAGGCTTATCCCACCTCATGCCAACAGTATATTGATCACATTTAAGCAGAATGTGAGATATCAGTGACATGTGACACACACCAGCCACGATAGCACTGTATAACTGATATAGGCTTATGTTTTATTTATTTTTTTCCCATTTTATTCAAAATATTTTTCTAAACCTGTTAGAGGTTATCAGGGAATATCTTGATTCTCAAACATATAAGTAAATGCATTTTGCACCTTTATAGATTGTTATTTGATCAATAAATGGTTATGGGCAAAGTAGACTAATAGTGTAATCTATTAAAGGTGCAAAAGGTGATTGTCGTCAGAAACATTTTTTTGTTATGCTGGTTGAAACTCTCTTCACATTCCAATAGCCATCAAGTTAAGTGGTCTAAATGTATTTATCTGTATTGATATGTTCTGTGGAAGGCTCAGGACCAAGAAATGTTCGTCCAATCATAACGCTCGGTCCGAGCATTTTAATTCGCTTTCCTACCTGCCTGTCAATGTATGTAACTGCATTCCTCTGCGCACCCGGTTCACGCAGACAGGATACGTCATCAGCGAATTCACGCACGGTGTGCAGACAGAGCTAGAATGGCAGACAAACATCAACAACCCGATCTTCCTCCCTGGTATTGCAGTACTTTTAAAGTTTTCTCCCCGGTGAATGACACATGATGTAGCCTATTGTAGCAATGTTGTCTCTGGTATTCTGTTCTGTGTGGGGGGCACAGGGGGCGTGGCTTTGAACGGCGATAGAGGGAGGGTGGGACGCTTTCAGTGCTATCAGGCTAAAGTTGGCATTTTCCAAGATCTCCCACTACACCCCACTTTTTACTTAAAGCTGCAGTCCGTAACTTTTTTTGGTTAAAAATGATCTGAAATCAATATTTGAGCAAGGACATAATCCGCCAATGATCTAATCACACCGGTGATTGTATCAAATATAAAGAAATATTGTTCAGCTATTTTTTTGTCTTTTGGAAGCTGAATTCACAGACATCCCACCCTACAAGGATCCATGAAAGGTTTGATTAAGTAAACTAATTTAATAGAACATTTCTGAGCACATATTTGAATTATTTACAGTGAACATACAGTACTTGCATTTATTACTTTAGTATTATGTTTTTTGTCTTAAATGGCTAAAATAAATGGAAATGCAACTCTTATGCATGCAGTTCTTTTACTGTACAAACTTTCCTTGTGATGTGGCTTGCTTTGCAGATTTGAGCATTTTACTGGATGGCTCAAAGTCATTGTAGTCTATGTCAATAACTTTATTCATTTTGCATGAAATAAGAGATAACTGTTTGGTCTACTTAGCACACATGTGACCAATCATCAGAGAGTGCTCATTCGATTGCAATTCAAAACTTACTGTCATGACAGTGAGGTGAGACAGAGACGTAGATGGCACTGTTTTGAAAGAATGAACACTGTAAAATTATACCTATTTATATCACTGTTAATATTTACTATTGATTAGAGTTGGATAATTTTATCAATTGTTTATTATTCATGCAGCAATCTATTTTACCGTTATAGATTTCGTAATGATTGATAACTTTTTCCAGTGCTCTTATTGATGTTTTTGGCATGACTTTGTGAAAATGTAATGACTACTGAATAAAATAGCATAGACTTCTTTATGGTTAGTGTTTGTGTATTTCATTCTACACATTCGTGTGTACTATAGTGTTAAATGCTACTGTTTTTGATTCTTTTGATAACGCTCCCTACAGCCTCTTCTACAAACCGTAAGTCAACCGTGGCACATGGTTTAAAACAAACATACTGTCTCTCACAGGTCCATGGGGTTGGTGGTGTCCAGAGAAACCCAGCACATGGGTGTGCCATACTATGTGGATAAGAGTTTTGAGAAAGAATACCGTGGTGCTGCTCTGGACGAGCTGGAGAAGACTATTGAGAATGACTATATTGACCACCTACAGAGCAGCTGCTGGAAAGAGAAGCAGCAGAGTATGATGCCTTTTCATCCATTAGGTTATGAACATAAACTCCTGTATTACTAAAGCTGTTGTTTCTTTTCAGGATCTGAACTAGCTAATCTGGGCCAGCTGTACCGAGACGAGCGGCTGAAGCAGAAGGCAGAGACCATGAAGCTGGATCACTGTGAAAAGCTGCACCGCTTCATGGGCCGACAGAGAGGAGACTGAGGCAGCATCGCCCTCCAAGACAGCATGGTCAGCTTAATCAAAGAGCTTTTAGAATTGGTTATATATTTCAATTTACTCGGGTGGGTCATCTTTTTGGGAAGGAGAAAGGAAGAGATGTGTTAATGAAGGAACCCAAGCTGATTTTCTGAAGAGCATCCATGAATGGGGTGAAGTCTGATGGCCTTTGGCTCATCTGATTCAGCTGCGATGCACAACTGTGGGTAACTCATGCGAGCGCCTGGTATTTTTTTTCCTTACATTAAGGAGCACCGACTCCAGGCTGGCCGACAGGATTAAAGCTAGTGATTGTTGTTTATTAGTCACATTTAAGCTTATTTGTTAATAGGAATTTAACTTATTCCATAACATATTTAATTTCTGAATTTGTGCTGTGAATTACATTCATCAACAACTTTTAATAGAAAGCTACTTTTTTGTTTTTGGAAACAAATGGTTCTCAAATACAGGGATATAAACCACTACAGCTTTTCAAAGCTCTCTAGACGTAGCAAGAAAAAAAAAACTTATGTGCATTAAATTTAAATAGTTTTTCAGTCCTTTGTTACAGTGGTGCATGTTTAAGATATTAAAAAGGTATCAGGCAACTGTTTTAAAATTCAGTGCACTGACACATAAGCTTAATGCCATTACCTCTAAATTATTAATTAATCTGCAGTATGTCATTTATATTTGGGCACTTTAACTTCTCATGTATTGCATGCATCCATCCATGCATTCTCCCCACCTTGTTAGTGTTCGAAGGTGTTATACTAGCATTTTTTTTACATAACATAATTTTCAGATTTTATGTTCAGTCTCATATACATTTAAAAGTGATCTGGAAAAGCTGCTGCGAAAATAGGCAGAAAAATTACTTGCTTTAAAGGGACCTTGACAACCATGACTCCTTCCCACTCTGAAGGACAGGGGCACATGGGGGCAACGCTGCGCCATAGAAGCCGACCTGAAGATGAAGAAATCAGAGGCCAGTGGTGGGTTCCTTTAAAACGCTAATAAGTGCTGACAATGTAGGACAGTCTGTCTGAACCATTATGCCAACACGCTTAAACAGATAAGTCCATGAGGGTATCACTGGAGCATGGTATTAGGGATTGGACAATGATGGGACTGCCTCAAAATCTGTGCATATATGTGTGTGTATGTAATTTTGTGAGGTGTGTGTTATGTAGCCTCCAGTAAACAAAAAGGTGATTTCTCAAAAAAGCAACTTGCTTTAACTTCACCCCAAAATGAAAAATCTTCATCTGTTCAACATAAAAGAAGATATTTAAAAGAATGTTGGTAACCAAAAGTTGCTGGTATCCATTGACTTCCATAGTATTTTTTCTGACTAGTCTAAAGTCTAAAGTTTTCTAAAGTCAGAGGTTACAAGCAACTGTTTGGTTACCAACATTCTTCAAAATATCTGTACAAACAGTGTTTATAAAGGGGTAGAAAAAGCAGACAGGATACTTACAAAGAGAGAAAGAAGGAATGCAGTAGAGGCCATGGGAACACATTCCTGTATGAGTACAAAGGTCAGCGTCAGAGGGATAAAGAAGTCTCGAATACACACTCAAACACAAAAGAGGTTTAAAGGTGGATGTTTCATTGAAACAGACATGAACAGAAAGATAGGGTGAATATGGTTTCATAAATGTTTGTAGTTCTTCTGAACTTTTTATTCATTGAAGAATCTTAAAAACAATTTATCATGGTGTGCGCAAAAATATTAAGCAGCAAAACTGTTTAATAATAAATAATACATTTAATTAGTAGTAAATATTAAATCATATGACATGTTTCATGAGCACCAAATCAGCATATTAAAATGATTTCTTAATGATCATGCAACACTTAAGATTGGAGTAATGGCTCCTGAAAATGAAACGTGGCATCACAGAAATAAAATTACATTTTAATATATTCAAATAGAAAACAGTTACTTTTCATTTAAATAATATTTCACAGCATTCTTGAGATATGTATATCAGACACATAGATAGAAGTAGTGTGATAGGATTACATTTATTTGAATTATAGCTTTTCATAGCGTCTATGCAGTGTCTCTCTAGCAATAGTGAAGCTGCGAGTTTAATTACTTCAAAAAAGTGATGTTACTCCTCTAAACAGGTGCATCTCAATAAATTAGAATGTTGTGGAAAAGTTACAGTAATTCAACTCAAATTGTGAAACTTGTGTATTAAATTCAATGCACACAGACTGAAGTAGTTTAAGTCTTTGGTTCTTTTAATTGTGATGATTTTGGCTCATATTTAACAAAAACCCACCAATTCAATATCAACAAATTAGAATATGGTGACTTGCCAATCAACTCAATAATACACCTACAAAGGTTTCCTGAGCCATCAAAATCAGTTGGTTCTCTCAGTTTGGTTCACTAGGCTACACAATCATGGGGAGGACTGCTGATCTGACAGTTGTCCAGAAGACAATCATTGACACCCTTCACAAGGAGGGTAAGCCACAAACAAGCTGAAAAAAGAAGCTGGCTGTTCACAGAGTGCTGTATCCAAGCATGTTAACAGAAAGTTGAGTGGAAGGAAAAGGGTGGAAGAAAAAGATGCACAACCAACCGAAAGAACCGCAGCCTTATGAGGATTGTCAAGCAAAATCAATTCAAGAATTTGAGTGAACTTCACAAGGAATGGACTGAGGCTGGGGTCAAGGCATCAAGAGCCACCACACACAGACGTGTCAAGGAATTTGGCTACAGTTGTCGTATTCCTCTTGTTAAGCCACTCCTGAATCACAAACAACGTCAGAGGTGTCTTACCTAGGCTAAGGAGATGCACCTGTATATTAATATATTCATATCTACATATACATATCCTGTTTCAATAGACTAATATTAGTTATCCAGAATCTTCTGATGAAATGTGCAAAACTGTAAAAGTGCCGTGGCACATAAAGTGTACCACCTTGTCATTGGGGTCCTGTTTGCAGATGGCGTCTCTCCCACGCAGGCTCTTGGCACTGATGCCTGATTCTGAGGTCTGCATGATCAACTGTGTCACCAGAAACTGCTGGATCTGCTCCAGAACATCTCTCTGCATCTCCACGGCCATGTGGAACACATCATGGTCTGAGCTGTTGTACATCACCACATTCTGATGTGGAAGATCTGGAACTCAACTGTAGTGTGGATCAGACCATTCTCAATGTTCTTCTTAATGGTGGACAGATCCATTGGCCTTACAACCCAAAATTGTCACAAAGACTTTGTAGGTACTTCAAATTTATCTCAAAACATCAAGCACAATTGGATTCCTCATTACAAACCCTTTGAATTTACCATCAACACTTCGCTCTCACCTGTGCACAATACTGTGGTAACCAGGGGCAATGTCATCCATCACTGGTTGCAGGAAGACATTTTCATACCTGTTTAAAATGACCAATTATCACTCAGTTTTATCATTTTGGCTGTGCAGAACTGAGTTTTTTTGACGAGACAGATCAAAGGGGGTGGGGTTTGGTACAGCGTAATGAAGACTCACCTGTGATTGGCTGATGCTCGCCACACCAATATAATGGTATTCTTCCAGATCTTCTGAGCCTGAATTGCTTCTTGATCTTCACTGCAGATAGAGCTGAGGAGGATGAAGATGAGAACATTATGTAATAATAGCATGTTATCAGCTACAGGAAGTATGTTTTGTTATTAGTTTAAGTATTTGCTATTGAATGTTCAAATGAAGAGTTTTGCGTGTCGTGTGTGTGCGTGTATGTGTGTGTGTAAGAGAGAAAGAGAGAGAGAGAGCGAGAGACAAGGTCACACGCAGAGCTGGCCCTAGACCTTTGGGGGCCCTAAGCAAAATTTGGTTGGAGGCCCCTTTGACCGTTTTAAGTAAGGCCTAAAGAAAAGCAATGACTACCTTATAACTATACTGTACATATTATATCTACTATGTTATTTTTACATTTTTTAGTCTATTAAATTATGTTTTAATTATTCTATGTATGCTGTATGTTAATTATCTTTTTTACGCTGCTGGTCCTGAGTAAGTATTTCGTTCTTATGTGGCAACATGTACAGAATGACAATAAAAGACCTTGAGTTGTGTTCCATGTTTGATGTCTAACAGTGCAACGAACACACACTGATGAACTTGCTGAATAAAAAGACTGATAAAGTGATTTTCACTGACCATCAAAGAAACATTTTTAATTGACACCAGAGTTTAAGAGGCACAAACATAATTTAAATGAAATAGAGCAAATAGAATAACATTTAAATAAAATATTATATAAAATAAATAATAAATAGAAAATTTAAATGTTTGAATTTTTCAAATAAACAAAATTAACAATAAAATCTAAAACAACACAAACAAGATTAATAGTAACAATAATAAGAATTAGGTAACATTTCAATAGAACTATTAAAATCCAAACTTGTGTATTTGTGTGCTTGCACATGCATACATGGTCTGCTTGGAAAAAAAGTAATTTGCTAAAATACAAAAAATTGAATTAAAGGTTGTATCAGCGATTTCAGGCCCAAAAAGGCCCAACCATAAATGATCACATTCATCTAATCTTTCCTAACAATCCGCTAGCTGCCTGCCTTATAAGCAGGCCGTCAAAAAACGCGTCTCTGTAGGCAGCCTAGGCTCTGAGATCTGCACACAAAAACAATTGGTTTCACCAACCACTCAAAACCAAAACAAATAGTGTTCCAACCAATCACCGACAGGCGAGGGTGTTGTGAGGTTTTGCGCTCGTGCACGGCTGCTGCACGCGAAGTCGGAGAACACAAGCGCAAAACCTCACAACTCCCTCCCCCTGTAAGTGTTTGCATCCCAATAGGGCTTGGGCGTCGTGACGTCATTACTTGGCGTGGCCGCCATGCTGATGGCCTCCTTTACTGCTACTCGGACTACTGCGCAGTGTTTAGACATACTCCCTCTCAGCCGTGTGTCTTAATTTGATTAATTAAAAATCTATTTCAACCATGGTAAACCGTTGCTGTATTGTGGGGTGTAATAGCGCAACACATAATCGCCCTTTGAAAAAAAATGGATTAACTTGCCACTGCTTTCCTGCTTGGAGGCGCGACCACGGAGACCAAGTGAGGTATAATATCTGAATATTAATTTATATAGCTTAAGTAAACACTGAAAATAAGGGAAATTTCCTGGGCTACTCATCCAAAAAACCGGAAAATTTCTACATTCATCTTTCTGTTGCTGTCCCTCTGCTGACAGCAAAAATTCGTACTACAAAACTGCTGCATTAACTAAGCGAGATTGTGAAGCTATGTCTAACGTGACTTTGCTTACATTGGTGTGAAATCCTGCTCTCACAACAACCATGCTGTTATCTTAAAAAGGCCAATATCACGCTAAGGTTGCTTTCAAGTAACGTTAAGCAAAACGATGGTTTAAAAATATCTGTTTTGCTGGAAGGGCAACTGTGTAGCAACAGGACAACAGTCCGATGGAAGGGCTAACGGGATATTTTACAGGAAAATACTACAACGGGAAGACAGCGGGAAAAGAGCTCAAATACATGAGAACCCCGGAAAAAAACGGGAGGGTTGACAGCTACTAACTAAACTTTTGAAACACATAAGTTAGTTAAAAGTACATGTGAATGGTTGTTAGCACTAACGGTAACTAAACTAGCAACTAGGCGGAGTGCAGTTTACCTTTGTCCGGATTACTGTATACTGTTTGCCGGCTTTATGATCTGCAGCTCCTTAACCCATCCATTTGTGAACTGCACATGAGACTCCAATGACTTGTAGCTTCGGAACTGTTCTGAAGTGTAGGCGCTCACAAAACAAACAAGGTAGCCGAAGATATCTGTAATGCAAAAGTGCGGCAGCAACTCGTCGTCGGTGCTCCACTCTTTGTTGGGATTTTCATATTGATCCAAACCGTTAATAGTGCCGATTTTGTCCACATACCGATCCCTGGCATCCCTACTTAGCGTATCCCTGTAAATCCCACAACCTTTTCGCGATTTTAACATATTTTTTCTTTCTCCCAACTCTGTTTCTTCTCGTTCGACTTGCTGTATGTTTACATTCACGACGCCATCAACATGGCCGCCACGTCCCATAATGCAACGCGGCGCCCAAGCCCTATATAAGACTTTTAGACTGCAGATTATCCATACAGGTATCGGAAAATTAAGCCTACAGGTTTACGTACCTTTATCTTCTTGCTTCTTCTCTTCTTCCAGCCTCTTCTTTTGTCGTTTTTCATGGCCAGAAAGATATTTTCATTTCTTGTCAGACATCGCCGACGTCGGAGTAACTGACTGACAGACACTGACCAGGTGACGAGTGACATCATAGGGGTCAGTCAGGGTCAAGATTCGCGGGGAACTCGCCATAATAAAGAACTAAATAAATAACAACTGTGCTTATCATGATGCCTGATAAAGAGCGCTGTAGGCCCATTTCTTTTTATATGTTTATTTTATGTTACTTTTGATGTATGATTTTTTCATCCACTAGCTAGCAGTGACTCTAGGGGGCCCTCTGCTGGCCATGGGGCCCTTTGCAATTGCAAAGGTCGCTTAGTGGCTTGACCGGCTCTGGTCACACGTTGGAGTCAGCTGTCTTAACCGTCCGTGCTTGTGTACTGCAAACACATACGAGCTTCATCACTGTGTCTGTCACACCACTCTGTTCCCCTTTGGATTTGGACTGACGGTAGAACTAAGAACATTATTAACTGTCTTTACATTTATTTTGAAAGATGAAGCTTGCGATTATGGAAAGGGGCGTTATATTTCCGACGAGTGCTTGTGGTGTTTGCACTGGGTCGGTTGGCCAATCAGAGCAGACTGCGCTTGTCTGAAGGAGGGACTTTGTAGAAAATTATGCATTTGAGAGAGGCGGGGCATAGAGGACCTACAATAATGTACAGTATTTGAAAAAATAGTGCATTTTTTAAATATTAAAGCATGTCAACATATTCTGTTACACCAAATACACAAAATAATTATCTTTTTTTTTTTTAAAAAGCATCATATGACCCTCTTAAGCGTTTATGATTAACTGAAACTACATTTATGAACAGTTTTTGCCTCATATAGAATCTCAGATTTGCCAAATTATGTACTAAATACTTCAATATCCATTAATAATTACTTTAAAGTAACAGTCACAATAGGCTCATTTTCCAACTGCCCTAGAGTTGAACAGTTTTTCCGTTTTCAAATCCATTCAGGTCAAAAAAATGACCAAAGAGGTTCTATATTTTTCCTATTTAAAACTTGACTCTTCTGTAGTTACATCGTGTACTAAGACCGACTGAAAATGAAAAGTTGCTTTTTTCTAGGCCGATATGGCTAGGAACTATACTCTCATTCCGGCGTAATAATCAAGGTACTTTGCTGCTGTACCATGGGAGCGGAATGAGAGTATCAGACAGCAGGTGTTGGTCAAAGTAAGCATGTGAACATTTGGTACCTGTGCTTCTCTTGTGTGTCCTTGATCAGTCCCTTTAACTCCTCTATTCCCTCTGCTGTCAACCTGAAGATGATCACATCGTCCCCCGTCTCAACCACCTCCCCTTTCCCACCTCGCTTTCTCCTGTGAAAGTGCACACATATACACTCACCATTAAGTGCTATCAGGAACGGAGTGGATGTTGGAACGCAAATGAACAGGAAGTGGACTCATTTTGGGGCCTCAGTTGTCTCCAGGAGCTCAGAGTATTGAGAGGCACAATGCTGTGAAACAGGGTCGAAATAAAAGAGTGTGTTATAAGTATTATTTGACAGTTTCCATCCACTTTCATTGTATGCAACTCATACTTGTGGATTATTATTATGTTTTTATGAGTTGTCTGAACTCTCATTCTGACGGCACCCATTCACTGCAGAGAATCTATTGGTGAGCAAGTAATGTAATGTTAAATTTCTCCAAAACTGTTCCAATGAAGAAAAAAACCAATTACATCTTGGATGGCCTGAGGATGAGTTCATTTTCAGCTCTTTTAAATTCTGGGGTGAACTTTAAGCTTTCCATGTTGTTGAATTGTTCAACCGCTCTCCCAATACCTTTTGAGAGAGCCAGTCAGGAGGAGTCCGGGTTCTGCAAGTAGATTACTGGCTCGGCTCACAGACACTCACACACAGACGCAACGCTGTTTTGCATCTCTGAGCGACATGACAGTGTTTCTTTCTTGAATGAATCAACCGTTTGAATGACTCGGTTCATTCGCAATGACTCACTTATTAACAGCGACTTGCTGCCACCTACTGGCGGCTTTAATTTTCAGATATCAATATTCAACGTTTTATGTTTAATATGTCAAAACATTATTTATGCAATTGTAATTGCAGGTTAAATGCATTCATCTCCTGCATTAAACAGTGTGTAAAGAACAATCCATTATGCCGTTATTTGTTTTACTTAGAAAATAAACAAGTGGATACTTACTTTATACATAAATTATACATTATGAACTCTCTGTTGTTTTGAATTGCCAAATGATTTATTATGGGACATTATTAATTGTATTGTTTCTATGATTTATCGAACACTGATTTAAACGGAAGTGAGCATCCCTATGCCCTACTCCCTTCAACGCTCCCTGCAGGTGCGTGCAGCATTAAGCACTCCACCAGTTTTTCCAAATAAATATTTCTTCCTGTCATTATTTTATTCAAATAATGTCTGATTGTGTCTTATTTACTGTGAATCTTTTTTTAAATAAACTTAATGGCCACGAAATATTAACTCGTGGGAACGTCATATTATGTCGTGGCCACGAGATCATTTTGTCGAGGTATGACATCCTCTCACGGGCACCGTATAAATCATATTTTTATCACTGACGAAAAAAGTTTTGTCTAACATTAAAATAGACAGATTTAATTAGCCTATTCTATTTACGTTTTTATATAAACTCGAAACCAACCCCAACTTTGCTTTAAAACGCCTCGCAAGATCTCCTAGCTGAAGATTCTCTGAAGTGACCATCGCTTGTTCCCTTCGCTAACGCACTTCTGGAAGGGCCCTTCGTGAAGGGATTCAGTTCTTCACTATCGTTTGGAACGTCATGTTTTATAAAGTCTATGGGAACGTCTCTACAAATGGTGTCCCCTTGCCGAAGTGCGCTTCAAGGGAGCATTTTTTTTTTTGACAGCCCTCTAGTGTACTTCGTCGGTGGGGGATTAGCTCAGATGGTAGAGCGCTCGCTTAGCATGCGAGAGGTAGCGGGATCGATGCCCGCATCCTCCAGTCTTTTCATCTTTCTGGAAATTACATAACGTTACTATTATTGGTTATGGTTACAATACAGATAAATATTCCACGAATAAAACAGCCGAGTGGCTTGAAACACTATGCAAATATACTCGTTTTAGATCAAATGTTTGTCTAAAAAACATTTACTTTGACTTTTATGTATAATAATAATAAAAATGTATACTAACAAAATACTTTATTATGAAACCGATTGTATATATTTTTTTTAAAAAGCACATGTTTGGTCACTTTTAAACATGCATTGTTTTAGGTACCCTTTGGTATGACGTATCTTAGTGTGAAAGTGTTTTGTCATGTATAACAGCATAACAAATACATGAATGTGGAGTAATACACTGACATAGACATAGTAATAACCCAGCAACGATAATATTTAGGCATCTTTAAATAATTTTATTTCAGAAGCAACAGGCTGGTTCCGAATGCGGAAGTGGGCGTGGGAACCCGCCGGAAGTTGTCATGTTCTGCGCTGAATGAGAAGCAGAAAAACGTTCCAACGTGACCACGCCGAGCAGAGAACATACAAATTATATCAAGGTATCATTTGTTTTATTCGTTTTCTAAAAATTATTATTCATAATGCAGCGTTTAATAGTTTCACAGGCTCAATTCTCGTTTGCGTCTAAGCGGTAACTATTGTTGTGAAGCTACCGGCCTTCAGAGGCCTGCTTGCGCTCTTTGTTTCAGAATGCGCTTTCATAAGAGACTCAGCAGATGCTGGTTTTGATCCATAGCAAACATTAGTGGTCAGTCAGTTTAATAACGTTATATATAATAAAACGGGTTCTGCGCCAGCTGCCAGTAAAGCTTGAAGTGGACAACACTAATATAAAGATTATAAATAGTCCGTGTGCTTGCAGTCACTGTTGCTTCTCAGTCACTGACTTTTGTTGTTTTGTTCTAAGTTTTTGTTTTCTTCATCATTAATGCTTGTATGAACGGTGTATGAACATTTTTTCTGATCTGTTTTTCTCTAGCTTGAAAGCAGATTCATTGTGTTATCATGGCTGATGATGAAGGATTTGTCGTCCGTGTTCGGGGTTTGCCTTGGTCGTGCTCTGTAGAAGAAGTGTCTAGGTTTTTTTCAGGTAACGATGTGGAGTCTACATACCGATCCTCATAATACTCTTGAGTATTTTTAGCTTTAAAGTTAACAAAAAGTTGATATTTCTCTTTTCAGGCAGCAAAATTGGCAACAATGGAACAGCCATCCACTTTACATACACACGAGAAGGGAGACCAAGTGGAGAAGCATTTGTGGAGCTGGAGTCAGAGGAAGACCTGAAAATGGCAATCAAAAAAGACAGAGAGACAATGGGGCATAGATATGTGGAAGGTACAATGTTTTTATGTACGCTACCTTTGAGAAATTTAATTAATGCTTTTATTCAGCTTGGACGCTTGGAAATAAATCAAATGTCGTTCTTCTGAATTTTTTTTTTTATATACGAGAATCCTGGAAAAAAACAACTGTTTCCACAACAATAATATGCACAACTGTTTTCAACTATGATAAGACACAAAGTGTTTCTTGAGCATCAAAACATCACATTAGAATGATTTCTGAAGGATCATGTGAAACTGAAGACTGGAGTATTAGCTGCTAAATTAAATTACACTTCTAAAATGTATTAAAAAATACTTTAAACTGTAATAATATTTCACAACACTACACTTTTATTGTATTTTTTGATCAAGTAAATGAAGCCTTGTAAAGTATAAAAAGGCTTATTAACATTCTGTTCTTATTCACAGTATTCAAATCAAACAATGTGGAAATGGACTGGGTTATGAAGCACACAGGCCCAAACTGTCCAGAGACTGAGGGAGATGGACTGGTCAGGTTGCGCGGCCTTCCTTTTGGATGTAGCAAGGAAGAAATTGTGCAGTTTTTCTCAGGTATTTTCAAACTCTTCCTGTAGCCCTTCACATAGGCGTCAGGAGAAGTAATGGCCAAGCGTAGTCCTCATTGAGGTGAATTTGACCATTCCCATGGTTGCTAGAATAATTTGACACATTAATTCATCAGTTAATCCAGCACTGTTGCCCTAAGCTACTTTAGGAATGTTTCATTTTATAGCAAACCAACTTTTGGGATGGCCACTTTTTCATCAACTCTAAGCCAAGTTAGTGGAATGCTTGCCCACTTGTAGGCCATTTTCCCAGTGGTGAAACTCTCCCAGTAGGCTCTATTGCAACATGCTTTTTTTTGTTTTCATTTCTTATTTGCATTCAAGAAAAGAACAAAACAGACTTTGTAAATGGGAATGTGATTTATTTAATATGTCCCCGTTGGGGTTATCTGTCCTTGGGTTGAAGGGTTGGAAATCGTGCCAAATGGGATAACATTGCCGGTGGACTTCCAGGGGAGGAGTACGGGGGAGGCCTTCGTGCAGTTTGCTTCACAGGAAATAGCTGAAAAGGCTCTAAAGAAACACAAGGAAAGAATAGGGCACAGGTGGGGATAGATGGTTGGATGGTTAAGCTGTTTTTCATGTGGTAAACACCTACTACAGTAAACATTCAAAGTGGTATGCAACTTGAACTTACACATGGACACGAGGGGGCTCCCAGGGCCTTGATGGACTCCCACTGTTTTTTTTCCTATGTGTTTTTATTTGTCATGAAAATGTCTGGATTCAAAAAGGCTGAATGCATATTTAGTGTGTAGCAATGGTGCACTTGGGCATCATGGGATTTCTTATTCTTAAGCATGTAAACAAGTGCCTTGCAGCAGCCAGTTTGAATACCACTTTATGCTGGATTGTGTAACGGGACAATATTTACTGTCACACTGAAGTAAACCTTAGAGTTTAATGCATAGATGGCACAGCAAACGGATAGAGCAAAGAAATAATTAAAGGAATAGTTCACCCAAAAATGAATATTTCGTGAACGTTTATTCGCCTTCAGGGTGTCCAAGATGTAGATGGGTTTGTTTCTTGGTCAGAACAGATTTGGAGAAATTTAGCATTCACCAGTGGATCCTCTGGAGTGAATGGGTGCCGTCAGAATGAGAGTCCAAACAGCAGATAAAAACATCACAGTAATCCACACAAGTCCAGTCCATCAACTAACGTCTATTGAAGTACAAAGCTGCCCATTTGAAATAAATCCATCATTAAGGTGTTTTTAACGTCAAACCATTCCTCTATCTGTAATATTGCTTTCTCCAGTAAAAAAAATGGTCTCAATCAGGAGAGAAATAGGCACAGATCAAGCAATGTAAACTAAAAATTAATATGAGAGGACAACGATGGTTGAATTATTTTTTTTACTGGAGGAAGTGTTATGGATTGTGGACTCACATTTTGGCCAGAATAGACCATTTAAAGTTAAAATGCCTTATGATGGATCCATTGGTAAGAAAAAATTTGTTTAAATGAAGAAATAAACTCCTCTGCATCTTGGAATGCCTGAGGGTGAATGTGTTTTCATTTTTGGATGAACTATTAAAGATATACTATTATATTTATTATTATTATTATTAAAGCAGGCAGATGTTTTTTTTATAAAGCTCTAGAATGGAGACGTATTCAATAACATGAAGTCAAGAATGTGCTAATATCAAACTCTCAAATGCATGTATAATGTACATGTAGCACAGGGGAATGTTCACAGGAGTGTTTTGAGTTCTTGCATTGCACCTTAATTCTCATCTGTATGGTTGTAGGTATATTGAGATCTTTAAGAGCAGCCGAGCTGAAGTGCGGACAAATTATGAACCCCCACGTAAAGGCGTGGGCATGCAGAGACCTGGGCCTTACGACCGCCCCAGCGGAGGAGGCCGGGGCTACAACGGCATGAGTCGTGGGGGATCCTTTGATCGGGTGCGACGTGGAGGATACGGTGGAGGTGAGACCAGCTTCTTTTCCCAATGTGCCACATTTTTGTGTTTTAACCATCCTGCATGTCCTTTTTTTTACATTTTACTTATGTTTTTTTTTTTTTTTTTTTAAATAGGAGTGTCAGATGGACGCTATGGTGACGGTGGTAATTTTCAGAGTACCACAGGCCATTGTGTTCATATGAGGGGACTGCCTTACCGTGCATCAGAACCCGATATCTACAATGTGAGTTGGGGGTGTTTGATATACATGATTTTTATAAGAAATTTATGGCCATTTTGAAATGCATTAAAAAATATGTTTAAATTAAGTTAAACCATTTGTGTGCAGTTTTTCTCTCCTCTGAACCCGGTGCGTGTGCACATTGAGATTGGTCCAGATGGGCGAGTAACTGGTGAGGCTGATGTGGAATTTGCTACACATGAAGATGCAGTGGCTGCAATGTCAAAGGACAAAGCAAACATGCGTAAGTTAGGTGTAACCTGACTAGAAGGAATTGCTTTTATTGATATTAAATAGGAGAATTTTACTAATTTTAAACCACTTTTTTCTTTTCAGAACACCGTTATGTTGAGTTGTTCTTAAACTCAACAGCAGGGGGCAGTAATGGGGGCTACGGAGGGCAGATGATGGGGGGAATGGGTAAGAATAAATATTGTGACTATACAAAGTTGAGAAGCTGATGTTATATTAATGTCACAAAAATCAGGGTTTCTACAGTCTTAATGTCTTAATTTGGTGCTTTTATTAATGAAAGTAGTTTTTGATTTGTTTTCCAATACAAATATCTAACATGCTTAAATCAACATACATTTACTTTATGCAAATTGAAGATATAAGTCTTGTTTTCTGCGAAATTGAACAAAATGAAATTTTGAAAATTTAAATGAAAATGATTTTTTTTTTTTTTGAATTTTTGAAATTTTTAGTTTAAAAAAAGAATGAATGTCTGTCCTTGGGGTTTTAACTTGTTTGAATTGCGTTTATTTCTTTTTTTCTGAGCCCACTGGCAAAAAAAAAAATACATAAACCTTTTTTTTTTTTTTTCTCTTTCTCTCTTAGGAAACCAGTCGTCTTATGGACATGGAGGGCAGCAGATGGGTGGAGGCTACACTGGAGGATACAGCAACCAGTCCAGCATGGGAGGCTACAATGACTACAGTGTGTTTTAACTTTGCTTGATTATTTTAATTTTCCTTACTTTTCTGGTTCTCACACATTTATTTCTGTACTTCTACAGATAGCCAGGGTGGAATGAACAACAGTTATTATGGCAGCAGCCGCGGATCAGTTGGCATGAATGGCATGGGAGGGGGCTGGGGCATGTAGATGCTCCTGAAGGAATTTATTTGAGTGTTGGGTCGTCTCGATTTTGCTGAGGCCTTCTGGTTTTTGTTCTTTGTGACGATGACTAAGGGCAGAATCAGATTCACTCCTTGCCCACCTGTACTCTGAACTTCAGTGTTGGAATCCGTATTATATTTCCTGCAATTCCTGAGGTGAAGGGTCAGCCGTTGAGCTCAAGTCATGGTGATTGTCCTCTACCCCACTAGTCATGCTTGTAAATATCCTCCAGATATATCGTTCAGAGACTGTAGATCACTGGCCTCACATGGCACGAGGTGCTGCATCTCCACTTTTTATAATGCGGAAAAAACTTTGTTGAAAATGATTTTTTTTTTTAAATAAACTGGAAAATGTTTGTTTTCTTGTCTGGCTGCTTCACAGGGTGCATATTTTAATTTTCATTATTGTAGAGGTCGCAATCCCCTCTGTTGGTTTGTCTTTGATTTCTCATGGTTAATAAACATTCACAAATGTATTGTCTCTGCTTTATGCACATTTGTCTTTTTTGTGTAAGCGGTTACAAAAATTGTCAAAACAGAGGTCCAGCAATTAATTTGTAAAGACCAACCACAATTAGTCTAAAAAATGGCTTTCTTTAGCCAGTCCTTTCTCATGTTTATAGAATGGATTTTAATTTATGATTTATGACTGCAAATTTTGATATTATATTTTTGAGCACAAGGTGGTGCCAGTGATCCAACTGCGGATAATCACGTTTCGTAATCTGAAATAATACATGCAAATGCATGTACTTAAAAGTAATCAATGACAGTTTTAACTTGGTGTATAAACTTTCAAGCTCTTTAATATTTTTTTTTTCCTCCATAGGCATACAGAAGTTAGACAAAATACTATAATTATAACATTTTGAGAGCATCTTGACCAAATCTTTTACAGATGCTATATACTGGTTCACTGCTGAAAAATTCATAGCAGGTCCAAACCTGTGGATAATCACTACACCAGCTATGAGTCGGTCATACCAGTTTTAAGTTTAATCTGTTTTTGGAACACAGTAGTTGGTCAACCAGTTTAGACATAGAAACTAGTTATCTTAAAATTGATGTATTATTATTAACTGGACAGTAATAAGCCTGTGACACTTCTGTCCCCTTAAATTATTGTCGTGTCAAATTATCAATCAGTCTGGACTATATATATACCATATATTACCTTTATCTTACGTGCTGCTGCTGATTGATTAGGTGTGGCCAGTGATTCATAAAAGGGAAGTGTGTGTGGGTCTATATAACTGCACCGGCGCGCGCCCTCCGCACGAGACTTTTGACACAGTCCCCAGCACGCGCGTTGCGTCCAGATCTCGGACGGTGCTGGAGGCATCAACTTCTGATCCAGTAATATCTCGGATTATACTAAAAGGAATATGAAGACGTTACGAATTGCTATCTTTCTCGTCCATTGTCTCGGTAAGTGTTTAAAACAATGGCTTCTTTATAAAATATGCTGTTGTAACTTGCATGGGACCTGCCCAGTATGTGGCACTTTGTTACACGAGGTTCTTTCAAGTGACATTTTTCTATAAACAAATTATATATATATATATATATATATATATATATATATATATATATATATATATATATATATATATATATATATATATATATATATATAGTTAGTTGCTGTTGTAATAAATTTTGATAGATTACTCATTTTATTCCCCGTTTATTCCGTGGTTTAATTTAACATTTTGCACTACACGCGACGCGTATCTATAATCACCGTCAGCTTTCAGTTTTGCCATTGTTTTTTTTTTTCTTTTTTACATATCGACTGTGTGCAAGATACACAAAATATGTGTTTTATATATCTGTAAAGTGTCTTGTTCTGTTCCAGTGTTACTCAAGGTGTGCAGTGGCGCCTCTGTGGACAGGTATGAGAGTGCCAAACCCAGAACAACAGTGGTCAACCTCTTTCACACCCTAGAGAAAACAAACACAACAGGGCACCAGGTGGACAGAGGGACAAATGTGTATGAAGAGTATTATGATGAAGATTACGATCTCTCTGTGGATTATGACTCAAACCAACCAAGAGGTAGGCTTGCTTCATTTCTCTGAATGCAATTTGTAAAAGTGGTCAGCCAGTGCTGATACAGATGTCTTCTGAATAAACACACATTTTACACAAGTACTTCAAAACTATAATATTATATAATAACTATAATATACTTTTTTATAAAAAAATACACATTCCACACTAGGTGGAATGACGATTTGTGTTAAACCAATTTATTATAATTATATTATTAAAAACAAATTAAGTGTTGCATACTTCCACAGGAAATGCTAGTGAACATGTGAATATATGAACTGAGTGTATTTGACTATTGTATGATATTAGATCATCGTGGAATGACATCATCACTCTTTCTTGCTCAACAGTGGCATTCTCCACCAAACCCAAACATCCGTCAGCGATTCCCACTACTGAGAAGAAGACAAAAAAAGGAAAAAGGAAGGGCAAAGGAAAAGGCAAGGGAAGAAAGAAGAACCCCTGCCTGGAGGAATACAAAGATTTCTGCATTCATGGAGTGTGTCAGCATCTGAAGGAGTTGAACACTCATTCTTGTGTGTGAGTTTTCTTTTGTTATAGTCTTAACCTTTGCCAAAGCGGGTTACACATGAGGAAAAAACAAGCGGTTAATCATATAAAGACCTTGAATATATCAGGAATTTTACAATATACAGTTTGAATTGCAGATCAGAATAGCACAATTAGAGCAAAAAAACAAAAAACAAACAAAAGTAACACAGTAATAGATTTATTGCTTTTACAGATTAGAAGTTTAATCTAAATTAATTGATTTGGTCTCTTGATATGATTCTTGTGTTGTGCAATTGAACTAATTTTGATCTTTTGGCTGGTGCTTCTTACAGATGTCAAGCAGGATACTCAGGAGAGAGATGCCATATATTCACGCTATCGGTTAGTAAAGGGGAACAGCGTTACAGCCGGACCACAGCTCTAGCGGTCATAGCGGTGGTCCTGTCCCTCATGTGTCTCACAGTTATCGCTATTCTGCTGGCACTAAGGTAGGTTACCACGAATCTGCATTATTTTATTCTTACTCATTAAACCATTGTTGTTGTAAATTCCTTTAATATTCAACATGTTTTTCTTACAGGTACCACAAAAAAGATGATGCTGATGAAGAAAGTGCAGAAGTGATAAGGGAAGAAAGGTAAATAGTTCTCAAAGAATGGCCAGGTTTTATTTTTTAAATATTAAAATGAATGTAAAATCATATTTATTACTGTTTTACAGGAAGAAGAAACCCAAAAGGATAGATAGCACTGAGGACTGAGGAGTAAGCAGGGGCATGATAGCAAGATTTCTAGATCGTTACTTATCAAAAATCCTTGCCTCCGTTCAAATTGATGTCCTGCAGTCATGGCGGCTGTCTACACTTGCATGAACGCTGCTTCCGTGAGCAGTACAATGTCCTCTTCAACCTCCTCTCCTTGTGGAGATCATACAGAGAGGACTGAACCAGATGAATGTATGGCAACTTAAATCAAGTTGCTTTTTTGTTCGTTGCTTATTTATTTATTCTAAAAAGGGCGTTTCTGGTTTCTCCCATCAGTCTAAATCTATAGTACTGTCGGAAACACCACAAAGCACTTGTAATTATTTATTTATAATGTATTGGTTATTTATTTTGATATGTAACACTGTGTACTGAATGCACTGTAAGTTTTGTAAATGTGTTTTTATTGTGTAGATATTTATTATTGATAGATACAATCAAATAATGTTCTAATAGGACTGAAGTTGCATGGCAGACTGTGCAATCACATATGGAAGAACCCTTAGTAAAGTTTTAATATTATAGCTAAACTGTGAAGTAAACAGATTTGCGGAGCTCTAAAAATGCAATCAGTTAAATCACATACTGTGGTGGAATGTCAGACCCAGGGCTTTGTAGGTCTTACTGAGAAAGTGTAGCTTAAATTAAGTGAAATAAAATGCAATATGTTTATAAAAGTATTTTAAGTGCTATGTGTATAGTATAAAATAACATGATTTCATTTACTAATTTTAAGCAATGATAACCAAATATTTTCAACCAATGATATTACTGTTGTTTCACTTTAATAAACGATTGTGTAATAAAGTGTCTGTGGTCTTGTTATCAGTGTTTATATTAGTAACTCTGGAAAGATGCAGGTCGGGTAGAATATTTGTCACTTTTTTTCTCGATTTAAGTGCAGTGAGTCGGGATATGTTGGTATGTAAAGGCATGTTGTAAGGTTTAAACTACTGAGAGGTTACTGGGGTGAGTATGGATCTAAAAAAATGTATATTGTGACTGACATCTCATATACATTTGCATGTTACATGTTGATAATTACAAAGGTTTTCTTGAGCAGTGTCTCACTTGAGTAGTGCAAAATTGGCTGTAAAAATAGAAAGGGCAGCACAAATGATATGCTTTCGAAACATTTGAGGCATTGCATTACATATTTACACTTACATTAACATCGCATTAAATACTTTAGTTTTACACACGTTTAACATCTTGTCACTTGTGTACTGTGCGATTCCTGTGCTGCACTATTTTGAGACTGAGGCTGTCTATAAACATACCGTGCTGCCTATCTAGAGAGAATTTTTGAGAACCATCTGTTTATTCGAAATGCTGTCGTGGAAGTACGCTCGCTAGGGTTTGTGACCAGCTTGCGCATGCGCAGTGACTCATTCTACTCAGCATCATGGCGGCTCCCGTAGACCTCGAGTTGAAGAAGGTAAAAAGGGGTTTAAAGATTTATTCATAGAAACTAAACGGTTTCATTGCTTCGTCAGTATAAATTTAGCAAGGAAAGGGGTTTTAAGCTAAGCTAGATTGGAATTATGGTATAGAACTGTAAAAGCAATGTGATATACCAACATGCAACCTCGGTGCATTAGAAACCTGTTCATTTTTATTTATTTAAGTCAAAATATCTCAGACATTACTTTTACTTTTACTACTGTGAACCCTTTATAAATTAATATGTATACATACATAAAATGGTGTAGGAAGCTTACATAATATATCTCTCATTTTATTTAATTGTTGGTTATTTGACGTTAAATGTGTTGCTGGTTATAAGTAACTACGATATTTTTTAAGCTATCTATGATTACCATTATAAACTTTTTGCAAAAATAGAAAGACTAGTCTAAAGTTTCTGTCATTGCTGCACTTTAGTCCATATAGTACCCTTCCTCAGGTTCCTCTGTAATAACTTTCTCATTCACATTCAATACAGACGTGTTTAAAGGCCTGAGAAGAGTTGATGATATTGCATTTAAAACCTCATTTAACTCATACTGCTATCCACACATCTGTATGCCACAGGCCTTTGGAGAGCTGCAGGCTAAAATGATTGACACCCAGCAGAAGGTGAAGCTGTCTGACCTGCAGATCGAACAGCTGAGCCGCATGAAGAAGCACGCCAACCTCACGCACGCAGAGATCACGTCACTTCCTAACAGCACCCGCATGTACGAGGGAGCGGGACGCATGTATGTGCATTTTTGTTGGTGTAAAATCTGCCCTGAATGAGAATTTTTTACCCTGTTCATTGTTATGACCTTCTTCTCACTTTTTTTCCAGGTTCATTTTACAGTCAAAAGATGAGATCGCCAATCAGCTTTTGGAAAAGCAGAAGACGGCGGATGAGAAGATCAAAGAGCTTGAGGTAAGTTAGGAGTACAAAAACATGTCAGTTACACACTGTCACGCACCTCAAAGCTGTGTTACTTATTAGGTATACTGATGTCTACATCTGGGGCCCGTTCTTCGTACGTCGCTAACTCAGTTAGCTGGATTTGATTGTTGATGATTTGGCATGATCTTGGATTGGTTGGTTCTTCGAAGCTCATCCTGGAGTAGCTGTCATAGCAACAGGTCCTTAAGCTTAAACCTGCTCGGGAGCAGTCTTATTTCATGTAAACAGGATTAGATTGCATCTTTGTAAGCAGAACTGATACTTAAAATCTGTCCCAGCCACTGCAACTTTATTAAAAGATTACCCTACTGATCCAGGGACAGTAATTTACAGTAATAATAATTTAAAAATTCTTACAAAAAATTATAAACACTATAGACACAGCCAGGTTTACTCATTGAAAAATTTATTAGTGATGAAATAATTACTTTATTATTGTATTGAGTCTTACACACATGCTATACAGTGAATCTGAGCCGTGCATTAATTTGTGTGGTGACAGCTATTATGGGAGTGGCTTGATGGAGCACAGGAGATGCAGATAACATGGGCTTGACCCGTAAGAAACTTTAATTAACGCTGTCACGTAACAAATCTGCTTCAAAGATAAAATTAAATGAATTGCTAATTACAACACTGACAGCCTGTACAAATTCTAGAAATCATTAATATAAATAATTGGGAATCCTGTAAAAAATAATAACATAAAAACAGCGCACATTTCATGTAACTATTATTACATTTATGTAGTTTTGTTCACTTGGCTGTTTCCAGAAATTTGTCAGGTTTTTTTCATCAGGTGTCTTTTTTTAATTATGTTGTGTCATTACGTTGCTATCTTGCCGCCAGCCAATCACTGCATTGCTGATTGTGGTCTCGATTATCGACACATCTGCCCTTTTCGGGGAACACGAGAATGCTCACTAATCTTAGACTTAACTTAAAGAACCAAATTAGCCACAGATCAGTTATCATGATTACTAGATCTGGAATCTTTCAAATAATCTCTGATGTATTAAGCGAGGTACGAAGAACGGAGCCCTTGGTTTAACATCCATCTGTTAAGATCCAATCACAAGTGTGAGCAGATAAGCGCTGTGGTCAAGTCCTGTTTTTATCATCTTCGTCTTCTGACACTGCATTAGTGTAAATGCTAATATGTAATTGCCTACTCGTCTGTAACTCATCCATTGATAAAACATCAACATTTTACAATTTTCTGTTTATGTATCATCTTGAAAAATATGATAGAATTCCATACATATACAGATTACACAGAACAGCTTGAGTATGCCATATTCAGTGACACAGATAGTTCTCTTTTGGTAAAAGTTAGGAAACGGGTCTATAACTTGTTCTTTTATTAAACAAACTTAAAGGGTTAGTTCACCCTAAAATGAAAATTAGCTTGTGTTTTATTCACCCTCAAGGCATCCTAGGTGTATATGACTTTCTTCTTTCAGACGAATCCAGTCTGAGTTATATTAAAAATTGTCCTGGCTATTCCAAGCTCTATCATTGCAGTCAGTGGGTGTTACAGTTGAACAGTCCACGAGTCGTCAAATAAACCTGGTCACGAATTAGAAGTACAAACCGAGGATTTGCAAAGAAAAATGTCAGAGAATTTCAATATAAACCAAGAGGAGACTGGTTTTCCTTTGCTAAAGTAAGGAAACTTTGCTTCCTTTGCTCCTATAAACAAACTTGTGAGACTAGCATATCTCAGTGGTGCACGTGCTGCACATACGTGCTGCGTCATCCACCGGAATGGCTTCCGCATTCAAGTAATTGTTCAGTTGTTATATTGACTGCTGTCATTAAAAGAAACACATGAACACATTTCACACCGCTTTAGTTCTAGAACTAAATGTACAGTACTCAAGTACGATTTTGTGCAAACTGTCTCCCAGTACCATTTAAAGGGTTGCTTTCACACCGAGAGTGTGTACTAGGACGTGACGTAAACCGGTCGACAGCGATGTCATTTATGCACGGCTTTCAACAACGTTAACAACAGGAGGATGGAGGAAGCTGTGATCGGAGCTGTGGTTTTGTTGTGTCTCGCGGGTTTCACAATTATGGACATGGAATGTCGACGTATACGTAAAGCGATTGAAAGAACGCAAAGGAGGACTAAGATATATTTGATGATTTCCGAGAGCTCTCTGACCATCCATAGACAGCAATGGTTCTTACACAATCAAGGCTCAGAAGCGTAGCAAGGAGATCGTTAAAATCCATGTGACATCAGTGATTCAACCGTAATGTTACGAAGCTACGAGAATATTTTTGTGTGCAAAAGAAAACAAAAAAACTTTATTCAACGATTTGTCTCCTCCGCGTCACCCTAGCACAATTTTAGAGAGTATCACATACATAAATAATATATGCACGTAACAGCGTATCCGCGTATGGTGCTGCTGACACAGAACAGTTTTTTATGTATGAGCCTTGATCGTGTATAGATCCTTGCTGTCTATGGGAGGATCAGAGAGCTCTCGGAATGCATCAAAAATATCTTAATTTGTATTCCGAAGAGGAACGAAGGTCTTACAGGTTTGGAGTAATTAATGACAGAATTTTAATTTTTGAGTGAACTATCCCTTTAAATGTTTGTGTCCGTCTTATTTAAACTTGCAATAGTGCGGCCTCATCTTTAAAAAACAAGTTTGGATCCACATTACTGACTAACTTTCAACCTATTTTGAAAATGGTTCCACATCCTGTCACAGTACTGAGTCAGCTCTTTTAAGAGTTTTGAATGATATCATGCTAATTACTGACTCTGGGCAGTCTATGGCTTTGGTTCTGTTAGACCTCAGTTCTGCCTTTGATTTAGTTGATCATAGTACACTTATATCACGTCTTGAAACATGTTGGCCTTCGGGGCATGGTGTTGCAGTTTCATTCATATCTCACTAATAGGAGGTATGTTGTTAGTATTGGAAACCAGTCCTCATCTGAAATATATTTAAAGTTCGGTGTCCCTCAGGGCTTGATTCTTGGTCCGGTACTGTTTTCTCTTTATATGCTTCCTCTAGGATTTTCAAAAAGTATGGGGTCTCTTTTCATCTGTATGCCGACAACACATAAATCTATATCCCTTTGAAGCGCGATAACAAAAAGGCTTTAAAGCCTATTTTAGATTGTGTGGATGAACTAAAACTTTGGCCTACAAGTAATTTCCTAAGCCTCATTGAAAGTTAAACTAAATTGATTTTGTTTGGCTCAAATGACCACTGTGTACATGATTTTGAATCTGAACTTCTTACTCCATATTGCACTACATGTGCAAGAAACTTAGGTGTTTGGTTTGATAATAATCTTAAATTTAATAAGCAGATATGTGCTGTGGCCAAGTCTTGTTTTTATCATCTTCTTTTGATGAAGATGAAGCCATTTTTGTCTCTAAAGAAGTTTGAAATGGTTATGCATGTGTTTGTAACATCTCGATAGGATTACTGCCACTCATTGTATGTTGGTGCTCCTCAGTCATGTGTTTCTCGTCTGCAGTTGGTTCAGGATGCAGCGGCTCGGCTTCTTTATGGGAAGTGCAAATATCTATCACGCCTGTTTTGATTTCATTGCATTGGCTGCCAGTCAAATATAGAATTGATTTTAAAATTTTACTGTTTGTCTGTAAACCTCTCCATAATCAGTCTCCACAGTACCTATCTGATTTGTTACATCTATACACCCAGTCAAGAGCACTCAGATCCGCTGATTCTGGTTTATTGCAGGTTCCCAGTTTGCCCTAAGTTGTGGAATAGTCTTCCAATTCATATGAGAACTGCCTCAACTCTATCTATTTTTAAGTCTACTCTTAAAACTTATTTCTTCTCCTTGGCATATAATATTTTTTGACTTGCTGTGCAGTGATCCTTTATTTTAGTGTGCGTTTTATAGTTTAAAAACATGTTGACTTGTTTTGTTTTGCATACTCTGTGCAGCACTTTGGTCGACTGTGGTTGTTTTAAATGTGCTATATAAATAAACACTGTATTGTATTGTATTCTTTAAACCCCAAAGTTTGAACAGTCGTGTACATGCATTGAAATAGTGACAGTTATTTATCTACTCATGAAATGAAATTCCATCACAAGTGGCCACAGGAGATTCTTTTGAAGTGCGTGTGGTGTAAGTGGTAATGCATTTAGGTTGACCACTTGTGAGTAAATTAGGGATGCATCAATCCGATACTCAGTAGCGGTATTAGCCCCGATACTGCCATTTTCTGCTGGATCGGGTATCGGTCAGACGAGACCGATCCAAATCTGATAATGTGAGTACTATTCTGTGTTATTGTTAAGCCCCACAAAAGGCACAAAAACAAAAAGCATCATAACGTTTTCGTGCACTATATTTCAAGTGTTTTGAAGCTGTTCCATAGTTCAGTGTAGTACAATATGAGGTACAGATTAGGGATGGGTCACAATTTTCGAATATTTGATTAGTTGATTTAATTAGAGAATATCGAATAGGTTGTGCAATTATTGTCTTAAAAAATTTCCCCATGTTTTCCGAACACATTGTCTCACGCGCACCCTGTAGAGTTGCGTGGCATACAAAAAAGACTTGCGTAGCATATACATTAACTTGGGATGATGTCAAGAGTTCTGTGCCCCCGACTGGGTTAATGTGGCTGAATCCGTATTCAGAATGGCGCGGAAAACAAATAACACGTTCTATGGAGCCACTAAAGGGACATGATTAGCCGCTTGCTAGCAGTAGCCTGTTACATAGTAGAGTACATAACATGCAAATGACAGGGCGAATGATTTGCAGATCCTGAGCACCACTGTAAAACATCTAATCTTGTAAAATGTGTGGGAAGTACTGCCGAGTGCTGCTCCGTAGGTGTGATCGTGAATCTTGAAAGTGAAAGTAAAACACAAGCGCGCATTCAAAAGCGATTTAAATGCCCTGCATATTAATAGCGGCTCACTGATGCCCGCAGTTTATTTACAGTATAATTACCCAACGATATAATTGCGACAGAAGATATTGAAGAATATTTTCCTCCCATCTCGTATTTATTCCCTTTATGTATTCAGTTTTTTTAAATGGAAATGTCCTAGCCTTAAGATCAGTTGATTTATGCTACTCGACGGACTATTATGTTAATAAGTGCCATGATTTGGTTATGTTTATTATATTAATATGTTTCAGCACGTTATAATAACAATATGGCTTGAGTTAAAGGGATAATCCACCCCAAAAATGAAAATTTTGTCATAAATCACTTACCCTCATGTTGTTCTGAACCCGTAAAAGCTTCGTTCGTCTTCAGAACACAATTTAAGATATTTTGGATGAAAACCTGGAGGCTTGAGACTGTCCCATAGACTGCCAAGTAAATAACAGTGTCAAGGTCCAGGAAAGGTATGAAAGTCATCGTCAGAATACTCCATCTGCCGTCAGACGTGCAATCTGGGTTATATGAAGCGACGGGAACACTTTTTGTAAGCGAAGAAAACAAAAATAACGACTTTATTCAATAATTCATTTGTCAGCGGTCTCCTCTGTGTCTCTCCATATCACCGTATGCTGTGTATGCTCTTCTGTATCATCCGCACCACAAGGATGAGCTGTTTCTACGTGTATTTAGCTTTTATTTGAAATAAAACAGCACATCCTTGTGTCCTCCATAAAATGTGCTGCACACATCTGAATATTTGGGTTGAACTGTTCTGGAACAGTGTTGTAAATACAACTTAACCACTGATTTCTAGTTGTGTCCTCTTTTGGAAGACCAAACAAAGTATTTTCGCTTTCACAATGAAACAGCATCTCCAAGACATGGTGCTGGCGGCAAGAGCGAGAGTAAAAGTTACGCCTTCTTTCTTTGCGTGAACATTTGGGCGGTGTTATGCAAATCTTCCCACACAGTGAAATAGATATGTGATGTTTTAGGAGGCCGTGGACGAGTCTTAACTTTTATAAAGAATATCTCTTTGTGTTTGAGACTTTAGTCTTTGCAACTTTAGGGATCTTATCTATTCACTAACAGCTTGTAACACTCCAAAGAGAAAGGAAAACTTGAAATTGCATCATATGACCCCTTTAAACCGTTTATCAAACAGATTGGAAGCGTGAATCCCGTCTCTCTCCCTCTCTCTCTCTGTTTATGGGTGTTTGTTTGTGTGTGCGGGGGAGAGTTTTGATTTTCGAATAATAATCAAATAATACCCAGCGTTTTCAAATATTATTTTTGCTTGGAATGCCCATCCCTAGTACAGATGAATATTTAAGTCCTTAAATTAATGTTTACGTAAACTCTTCTCTCGGCTGCTGCGGCTGTCTGTCATCCTCCATTCAGTATTCAAACTAAGTGTCACGTTCGGTTACGACAATCAAACTCTCTCCAAGAGTACAGTAACTGACATCTAAAACTGTTTAAAGAAAATGCTCAATAAACTATCGCACAGATTTAATACAGCTTGTTGAATTACTTTTCGTGATTCTATAACAAAGATGATTAAATCATTAGAAAATTTATTTTTATTAATGACACTGGACCACATTTTTTATGCAAATTATTGTATAAATAGTATTTTGATGCAGAGAGAATTCGTTTTGCGTGTGTGTGTTTTTGTGGGTAAGTGAGTGTGTAGGTGTTTACAGGGTAGGCATGCGTAACTTCTGTTTCTTTAGAAACTCAAATGCTTGTGCAGTTATTTTTTCCCCTGAGCTGTGTTTGCGTGCTTCTCCCACAGTTTTGCAAGTATACTCAGAATTTCACACTCTGTGTTTGTAGGCAGAAGCCTCCAGTCTTGTTTTAACTCCATGGTGTGTTCAGGGTTAAAATGATAAGAGTACATCACAGCGTTCCCGTCAATATGGTAAAACCACATGAGCTACAGAGCCCTCGTGATATACTTATCTTCTCATAAACATTCACATGCTGTATGTTATATTATTAGTGCTGTCATCCTTTCGCCTGGACTTTTGCTTTATTTGGCATAAAGTCTTTATTTGTGAACAATGCACAGCTAACCCCCCCCCACCCCCCATTTTAGTTTTTGTAAAATACTGAAGATTTTGTGAAGTTATGCACTGACAGTTTGAGAAAGCTGTGCTGGAAGTTTGTAGGTGGTCTAAAAATAAATTGTGAAGGACTTACCAAGAACTCATTGTAGGAAATTGTGATATAAGATGTTAGCGTCATCATCGATACCTGGGCTTCTTAGAAAATGACTGATGCAACTGATTCTGTGGCTCATCATGTTTTTCCTTTTGTGGGGCAATGCATCGTACTGTAGATGTTCTCACAGGTTTTTAAAAGATCTGCTCTTTCAAAGTTCCTCTGAAATTCTGGGATTTCTAATTGCAGTCTAATTTAGCTCAGATATTATAAGCAAAGTCTATGGTGGCTGTAGATTAAATAGAAAAGAAAAAAAGTATAATGCATTCAGATTTCTTTCTGATCATTAATTTTTTATAAATATATATATATATATATATATATATATATATATATATATATATATATATATATATATATAAATATAAATAAATAAATAAATAAATAACACTGTAACCAAATTAACAAGTCAACCATTCTTTTAAAGAGCTATATTATTTTATTATTTATGGAATGCATGTATTACTGTAAGTAAGTCTTTTATAATCCTATTACAGTTACTTTTTCTAAAATATAATTATTGTGTACGTTACTGATCAAAAGTTTTAAAGAAATTAATACTTTTATTCTGCAAAGATGGATTAAATTGATCAAAAGTGACAATAAAGGCATTTATAATCTTGCAAAAGATTTCCATTTTAAATAAATTTCGATTTTAAATTAAATTTCTTTTCAACTTCTAAGTAAAAAAAAATTATATATATAGATCTCACAGTTTCCACAAAAATACTTTGATAATAAGAAACGAATGAAGGCTCATGTGACCCTGAAGACTGGACTAATGGCTGCTAGAAATGCAGTAGGAATAAATGATCTAAAACTATATTGAAAGAGTTTTTATTGTAATAATATTTCATAATATTACCATTTAACTGTAATTTTGTGAAAAACATGGAGCTTTAGGGAGAGACTCATTTCAAAAACATGAAAAAAAAAACTTACAACCCCAAACTTTACAGTTTTTTCCCATAACACATATTTTACTCAAAATTATGACAGCATTTCTTTATTTTAATGACACCTTGCTCACTGTTAAGACAAGCAGTTTTGCAAAATGGAAATATGTCTATGAATTTTAGTTTATAATGTAAAATATTCATAGAACATATAACAGTAAAACATAATTAACAAGCTGAAGAAAGCATTTCTCAGACATTAAACAGCACAAGCACTTATTACCTCGCAGTACACTTTGTTCTGTGGTCATTGTTCAAATCCATATCACTACAGGTATATTAAGTATCCAGTCCGTAATGAAATTAAGACGCTGCTTGTGCTTGCAAAATTACCAACCAATACAAAATTGACTGTATTTGGTGCTGAATGGGTGTTTATTTCAGATCCTCTGTGTAACACTAGCATACTGCTATGCAGCACATCATCCTGAGCTTTTAATTTGTGACCACATCAGTCACAAAGTGAACAAAAGCGTTCAGACAATGTTCACATGCATCTCACTGATGTCTTTGTTAAAGACTCATGTGCGTGTGTGACCACCTGTAGCCTCATGGGAGGTCCTGCTTTCTGATCAGAGGCTGTCTGTGTCAAACAGCTAGATCAGTGCAGTTATTTTTAACTTACATGACATGAGTGGGATGCAACAGGCTTTTGCTGGAAACTTCCCCATATTTGCATTTTCTTACTCAAGATATGACCCCAGTCAGGTGCAATGTTTTAATGAAACAGAACAGCCTGTCATCGAGGTGTCACAGCATGAGATGTGCTTCTATTCATTATGCTTGAAAGATATTTTAAGACCATGCAAGTTTGGAAAATTTCACGAGAAGGATGAGAGGAAGTATTTATTTCCTTATGATGGGAATCGAAACCCATGTTCTAAAAATACTGATAATTTTATACAATGCACAATGTTGGTTTAGATATGAGTGATCCAACTGCTTATCAGACTAAAACTTTTAATCAGTCCATGAATGTCTGGTTTACTGTAAAATTCACTCATCTGTCAGTATTATCCCACCTCATGTCAACAATACATTGTTCATATTTAAGCAGAATGTGAGATATTAGTGCAGATGAATTGTGTCACAGCCCCTTCATAGTGTATAAAGCAATGAAGGGGTGGCCTGTGATGCAGTGAGACATTTAATAGATGAGGTACAGTAGTCTAGCTCTCTTTATATCTGTCTGGGTCTGATGTGTCATGCAGAATCATTGCTTTATCTCTTTCCAGCTCTGAGTCTTTGTAGAAAATGTAGATCAAAACACTTTTTGATCAAGTCTTGACCTTGTGCAAGTATTTACCCTTTGGCTATAAACATCAAGAATCAGAAGTAGAGTATAGACACAACTTTCTTATCTTTCTTTCTTTCTTATATACAGTACTTGTCTTAATTTTTTTTATAGTAGAGAAGAGATGGGTGTTTATAATTGATTTTGGAGTTTTAAATTTGATAAGAAATATTGTTTAAAATTGCAATTAAATTTAAAATGAAGATTTAACAACTATTTACAAATATATATACATTACCTTTTAAATGTTTGTGGTCAGTATGATTTTATTTAAAGAAATGAATACTTGTAAAGTATTAAATTCAGCAAGGATGCATTCAGTTAATCAAAAGTGACAGTAAAGACTTTTGTTACAAAAGATTTTTATATCAGTCTGTTTTTTTTAATTTCTATTTATCTAAGAATTCTTTTAAAAAAGTGTCATGATTTTCACAAAAAAAAATTGAGCCATAATTATTCAATATTAAGTAGTCAATTAGACTGGAGTTATGGCTGTCAAAAAATCTGATTACTATATACTTGATCAAAACCTTAAAACCTTAATAGCTAGTCTATAAACTTTAGCTACATCCAAATTACTACATTTGATATTGATACAGCATACTTCTCTATTTTTTTTGTATTCAATCTGTTTATTTTCTTTTTATTTATTACACAAGTAACAAAAGCAAAAAAGGCCTCTAACACTAGCTTGAGCTATTCTTTTTCTGTTCTATCTGTTTTCTTTTTATTTATTATATAATTAAAAAAAAACTTGCAACGTGTACTACATTAAGCTAACTGAGACTTGTTATATTACTTGCGTATCATTGCTCTTTTGTTGATTTTGATTGCTTCCATGGCCTCATTTGTAAGTGGCTTTGGATAAAAGCGTCTGCTAAATGACTAAATGTAAATGAAATGTATGTAAATTTGATGAGGAACTTTTCGACTGTTAATTGCGACATACTGCTTTTGCCATATAGTATGCAATGGAAGCAGGCATATTTGGACAAGGGGTTTTTCACATTTTATCATATCATGTTATTAATCAAGCAATAATTGCAATTTAGTCCATTAGCCTGTTCAAAAATAATTTAGTCTGTTAGCCTGTTCAAAAATATTATTTGCTCTGAGTGACACTGCACATGTATGATGTCAGAGTAATGTGGGAAATGCATTTCCTTGTTTATCCAAAATGTCAAGGTAAATTGGTTTACATTATTTGAATAATGTATTTACTAACTAATCAATTACTCATCTACTTCCCAACTTTGCATATGTGCATCCGTTGTGTCACTTAAAGCTATTTACATTGTTTGCAGGAAATGTACATTTAACAGGCAAATGAACCTGAAGTCTGCATGAGGGCTATGTGATCATGGGCGTTCACTCATATGCAGTATTTCTGAGCTGTGTGTGTGTTTTCTGGCCGAGACTGTGTGTTCTGCGTCGTGTCTGGGCCTGTCTGTCTTTGGCTGCGGTGCCCTGGGCAGTTTGGGTGCAATTCCAGGCTCGGCTGCGACATCATCCTGAATAAATGCAGGGCTGGTGACTTCTGGAAAGAGGCCCAGGGCTTCCCTGGTGGTGCAGCCCAACCCCATCATAAGAACTGCCTCGTCAAACTTGATGACAGCTTGTTTCATTGCACTGTGAGCGTCACATATCCCATAGTGACCAGGGTCCGGATTCTAACAGAATTCCTAGAAATGTATTCTTAACTGCTATTTTCTTCTTATTTTCTAGCTAAAAGTAATTTTTTGAATATTTATATATTTTTAAATAATGTTCTTATCTTTTTTTCATAAGATTGTTCTTAGGATAAAACTTCCTAAAAATATTTTAAAAGTCCAGGTAAATAAAACATAAAAAAAAAAAGGCACAGAAAAATGAATCTATATGAATCGTTTATATGAATCAATATGAAGCCAGATCTTGTAAAGAGACACAATTGGTTATATTTAATGTAGTCTTTCATTTACATAAACAGTGATTGACATGCATACATAAAGCGAATCACACATGGTCAATACATAAGCTTGTGTGCATCACATGCTAGAACAACGTTTGAGCTTCTGTGTTTTCCAGATGGATCTTTAAAAAAAAAAGGTATTATTTAAGAAGAAGATTTTTGTTAATGCTGCCCCAGATGTTTTGTGCTTACCCAAACGTCGTAATCAATTGTTTTAAGGCCAATCCACACTGCGTTGGTAGCCAACCGAATACAGTGCGTCACTTCTCAGACATTTCAAGTCCCGACAAACGCTGATTTGACATGTTCAGTTGGCGAAAACAAGCGCCAACCAATGCCAACAGATACCAAGAGGGGTTACACGCTGATCAAACAAAACCAGACGAACGTGTCTGTTGCCATTTGTTGGCGTCTGTCGGTGCAGTGTGAATTGGCTTTTAAGGGCACTGATATAATGATGGTGATTGTTAGCATTTGAAAGACAACCTCTGAGTCAAACAAGTGTTTCAGAAGCCTCCTTGCTTTTTTAACGCCTGTGTACAGTCAAACCGCATAGCTGCCATTTTCCGCCTAATACATACTGGGACCGCATTTAGACCACAGGGAGCGAATGAACTCGTGGCTCCTTTGGCCTTCGTATTCGAACAGCCCAGACGCAAAGCAATATGTTACGAGGTAACACGATGTCGTCAGCATCTGAGCGTCGTCTTGGCCTACTCACCACCCTCGTGATCCCCATACATGATTGATGACTCCTGGGGTGACAATAACCGTACTCATGGTTCTGTTATGAGCTCATAATTGGCCGTGATGCAGGTGGGCTGCGTTCCCGCAGCGGGGGGAAGGTCTGTTGTGAAGCATGTGAGAAAACCTGTTGACGGGGCTGTTATGGATCTGTCAGACCCATTCCCTGAGTCTCACCGGGGTATTGTTTGCTGCATTTGCAGTGAAAGATGCGAGAAGCTTGTTATTAATACTCCAGAGGCAGCAGGAGGGAGATGCTGCAGATTTAGTTGCATGGCTTGGGTGTCAGTGCATGGTACAATGTCCTTACATGGCACTTTCATGCCCACATCTTTGAGATGCGTGATGGGGCTCCTCACACCTGCTGTGCTGCCCCTCATTTGACTTTGTACCCTTGATCTTGACAGTCGCACAGAATTATACTTTCTTTTTAAGAATGCCTGTCAGATTTGGCAGGGATGTTTTTTAGTGCATTCTCAAAGAATTTGTTAGAGAAAATATTGTACAGTATGAAAATAAAACAAATACGAGATTAAATAATTTTGTGTAATACGTCTCTTCAGTCCAAAATTTGGACTGGCCCCACCACAAAAGAAAGTTTAATTTTTAAAATCAAAATTAAAATGTTTTTTAAATTGAATATTAGGATTTTACTACAATTTAAAATAATTGTTTTATATTTAAATATTTAGTTTATTTCTGTGATGGCAAATCGGAATTTTCAGCAGCAATTACTCCAGTCTTATGTGTCACATGTTCCTACATAAATCATTTCTTGTTATCAATGCTAAAAACATTTGTGTTATTTTATATTTATTTATTATATATTTAATAATTCAGTGTTTTGCTGCTGAAGAAAATTTTATTATATTAATGTGGAAAACAGTTGTGGTGAAAACTGATTGATTTGTAGTTTTTAAGACATTCTTATTGATGCGTATTGATGCATTTTTGCAGTTTCGACAAAACCTCATCTATGTTAGCCAGCTAGATTAACTAACATTATATAACACTGGGTCTACTGACCCGAAACTCTCAATGGCAGTATATTGGGGGGTTTGGTCGCTTGTTGATAGCACGAGGTTATTGATGCGTGTAACCTGGAAACTGTGTAAACATAAAATGAAGCATGAATTTATATTGGACTATAAAAACCCAAACGCAGAGAGGGGACTTTGCCTTGTCATTTGCCATGTCCACCACACTGTCGCCACTGAAATTCATGGATTCCTCACCCCTCCATTTTTCTGTAGGTGTTCCTGTAATTATCATAATAACAACAAACATCAAAACTACAGTTTATCTTTGCTGCATTCAAGGCCAATGCACCAGATATGACTAAAGTTCCTGTTTCAGTGGTGCTCCTAAGAATACACCTTTTGTTTTTGCAAGACAAACATTCCTGCAGCTCTAAGCCAGTTTGTGTTTTCACTTCAGAATGACGCATTTTACCCTGAGTCATCTTCCACCTCCATTTCTCTAGAATTATATTGCTGCAGCCACATTCATTTTGCAGTTGTTTGTGACAGACTTTGCTAAAGCTGAATCTCAACACATGAAGTTCTGCAACTCTTCTTTGTCGCTCATCCGTTCCGTCGGCCTTTGCGGCAGGTCAGCGCTTTTCAAAAGCGTCACCTCTGCCTCTCGTAGCGGAGCCGACAACAACAAAGGGCTCTTTTATGGCTGTGTCTGTGCAGACTATCTGCCCTGTCATCTGTGCTCTGACAGAAGTCACTATGTGCGGCCTTCACTCCCATGAGAGGATCCATTCAGGCCACAACAATGAAGGCTTCTGCTGCCCGATTCAGAGTGAACCGCAGAAGAGAGAGCCACAAGACCTCTCTTTGTGCCTTCTTCCGCATTGTTCTGGGAAGGTCAGTCTTCTGAGGTATCATTATCCGCATGGAGAATAGTGTTTCCATAACACAACATGTTTGGGCAAAGGGGAATCCCCCATTAACTGCTGGGCTCATACCTTTGATGATAACCGGTTTAATCCTGTATTTGGTGCATTGATTGATCTTGTATGCGTTTGTTATTTTAAATGACCATTTAGGGTTTAATTTATTAATTTAGTTTGTTCCTAAAAAAATATTTACTCTGAAATGTTACCTGTATATAGTGAGAGAACTTAAAATTGAACAAAAGTTTTTACTGTTGCATTTTTACAGTCTTTCACAGTTAAAGTTACACTGCATCACACTGCAAAAAATACGGAGACATTGTTACAGATATTATGTGGTGCATGTATTTTACAACTTAGTCATGGCCTAATGGATAGAGAGTCAGACTAGTAACCCAAAGGTTGCATGGTCGAGTCTCAAGTCCAGCGGGGATTGTAGGTAGGGGGAGTAAATTTCCTGCGCCCTCTCCACCCTCAATACCACGACTGAGGTGAGACCCTTGAGCAACGCGCTGAACCCCCAACTTCTCCCCGGTCGCCGTAGCATTGGCTGCCCACTGTTCCGAGTGTGTGTTCACGATTTGTGTGCATGTTCTCTACTTACTGCTGTGTGTGTGCACTTGGATGGGTTAAATGCAGAGCACAAATTCCAAGTATTGGACACCATACTTGGCCACATGTCATGTCACGTCATTTCACGTCCTTATATTGATACTACAGTATATTTCATGAGTATATTTCTCTCCCGGATAAACAAGGATTTTTCAAATTTTTCACAAAAACTGGTGCTGGTCCACCTGAAGGACATTACTGGACCCTTGCTGGATCCTCTTCAGTTTGCCTACAGAGCAAACAGTTCTTTGGACGATGCAGTCAATCTAGACACACCAGTGACTTGTGTTAGGATCCTGTTTGTGAACTTCAGCTCGGTTTTTAACACTATCATCCCAAACCTCCTCCTGCCCAAATTAACTCAGCTCTCCATGCCCACCCCCGTCTGTCAGCGGATCACCAGCTTCCTGCCAGACAGGCAGCAGCTAGTAAAGCTGGGAAAATTCTCATCCAGCACCCACACCATCAGCACTGGTGCCCCTCAGGGATGTGTTCTCTCCCCACTGCTCTTCTCCCTCTACACCAACAACTGCACTTCAAAGGATCCCTCTGTCAAGCTCCTAAAGTTTGCAGATGACACCACACTCATCTGCCTCATTCAGGATGGTGACGAGTCTGCTTACAGACAGGAGGTTAAAGAGCTGGCTGCCTGGTGCAGTCTTAACAGCCTGGAGCTTAACACGCTCAAAACTGTGGAGATGGTCGTGGACTTCAGGGGAAACCCCCCTGCACTCCCCCCACTCACCATCATAGACAGCACTGTAACGACAGTGGAGACATTCAGGTTCCTGGGCACCAATATCTCTCAGGACTTGAATTGGGACACTCATTGACACACATTGACTCCATTGTGAAAAAGGCCCAGCAGAGGTTGTATTTCCTTCACCAGCTGAGGAAGTTCAACCTGCCACAGGAGCTGCTGAAACAGTTCTACTCCAACATCATTGAATCCGTCCTCTGCACATCTATAACTGTCTGGTTTGGTTCAGCTACCAAATCTGAACTCAGAAGACTACATCGGATAGTCTGGACTGCTGAGCGAATCATTGGTACAACCCTCCCTATTCTCCAAGAACTGTACTCATCCAGAGTGAGCAAAAGGGCTAGCAAAATCACTCTGGACCCCTCACATCCAGCACACTCCCTCTTTGAACTGTTGCCATCTGGTCGGCGCTACAGAGCTCTGAGCACCAGAACGGCCAGACACAGGAACAGTTTGTTCCATCAGGCAATTCATCTTATAAACACTTGACAACACACGACACTATTTATACACTTATACACTTATTTATCTAACACATACTTAGTTTACATTTCCAATTTGCACATAATGTATCTGTACATACAAAACTGTCTATTGCAATATACCTGTACATACAATTGTCAATCTATATATTGTTATTCCCTATTTACTTGTTCTGTTTTTATTCTTTTATCATCTGTGTTTTTGTTCTGTCGCTTTCATTCTGTTGCACTGTGGAAGCTTCTATCACGAAAACAAATTCCACGTATGTGTAAACATACCTGGCAATAAAGCTCATTCTGATTCTGATTCTGATTCTGATTCTATTTCATAGACGAGAGCTCAGTGGAGATGTCCAAAACAGAGAAAGATGCACACATACAATATGCCAAGCAGGACATTCATGGAGTCAAAAGATTGATTGTTTTACTCTCGGCTCAGTCGAGCTGTGTAGGAGGCAACCGCCGCTTAGTTAGGATCGTTTCTGTTCCTGCACTTAACAGCTAGTTTCAGCTTTCCTAAACACGGATAAAATAGTAGTCGACACAAACAGTCTTCTGCTGAATTTTCCATGTGTATCTGAAGCTGCTTTTCTTTTGCATATGATTCACAGAGCATACAGGGAAGAGGATTCCCCTTCATTTGTTCAGCTCACGCTCCAGTGCTCTTTTAATAGCATAACTGCCCCACCCAAAACACAAGATAAATCAGTAAATAAACAACTGGAATAAATGTTTATCTTCTTCAGTGCAGCAGCTGACTCTGAACAGTGACTTCAGTCCATGAAAAAATTGTCTGAAGACTGATTGAAACCAGTAGTCTTTTTGAATGATTTATTAAAAGAAATAACTCATTTGCTCAGGAATCGGACTGCACAGGCCATGCTTTGTGTTACAAACATATTGGGCTGCACAGCTGTTTTCAGCATTGATAATAATGAGAAATGTTTTTGAGCACCAACTCAGCATAATCATTTCTGAAGGATCATTTGACAGTAAAGTCTGGAGGAATGACTGCTGAAAATTCAGCTTTCCGATCACAAAGATAAATTGCATCTTTAAATATCTTCAAATAGAAAACAGTTATTTTTCATTTGTAGTAACATTTCACAATATTACAGTTTATATTGTATATTTGATCAAGAAATATGGCCTTGTTGAGCATAAAAGGCTTCTTTCATCCCAAACATTTGAATGTTAGTAGTTAACAGTGTCTTTTTGATGCCACTCGTCCAACTCTGTCAGATTGATGGAGAGGGTAATGCAACATTCTGTGCACCCCTTTTGGCCATAGTTTTCCCTCTTGTGTAATTTTCTGCCCTCTGAAATATTTTCATGACCTTTTCTCTGCCTTTCCAAGCACTGTGACCTATAAATACCTGTTTTTTTTTTTCTGTGGGCACACTGATATCAATTGTTGTCGTATCTCTTATCATGCTTGCTCAGAGAAATGTCCCTCCTCATTATGCCATGCAGACTTCTCACAAAACAGATGCCATGGTGTGAAAAATCCCATCAGACCTCACCCTCTCATTAAAAACAAGCATGTTGATAACCTGTATCATCTGTATCTTCAAACGCACATGCAAAAATCCAAAAATACACTAGCAGCTTTGTACGTAAACAGGCCGGACTAGGTTCCAAAAATAAAGCTTCTCTTCAATGAACAATTGGCTCTTGCTTTTTATAGGACAGAGTTCAGATATTCGTCTCATTCCGCATCCTTGTTTTGCTTATTTGTGACACATTTGGCATAGTTGAATGGAAAACATGTTTGCATGAATAAAAGCGCAATCAAATACCTCTCTTTTCATGCAATAATCAACAGGTGTGCCTGTTACTATGAAAACAAGACAATGCAATCAAAACCCAGTGATCAAGGAATTTGCTCTTTTTTTATGCTAAGCCACCAAAAGTTTAAACTATCAATTACTCACCCTCATGTTGTTCCAAATCTGTAATTCATCTTTGAATTTTTTTTTTTTTTAAATGAAGCTTAGGAGATTTCTGTCCCTTCATTGAAAATCCATTCTTCCAAAACCACTTCAAAAAGGAGATTGTAAGAAGTTTCCATATGAATTGCACAGTTTAATCAACAAATTTAAGACACAATCGCTTTATTTCAAGGGCCAAAAAGGTCTGTATTATCAATACCATGCCAATTTAAGAAGCATCTCACACTGAAATCACTTTCAAACCAAGCAACTTTCTGTTGGTCAATGTGAATTCACATTGCAAAATCTGTATGGAGAAATCATTCGTCCTCGCATGCAATTCGCGATTGCGTGGATTCCTATTGAAATTAATGGATTTCACCCATTCAAATTTGCCAAACAGCAGCAAATGTAACCATAACTTAACACTAAAAATGTATTGAATTCCAACCATTTCAATAGGAATCAACAGCATTTGGAATTTCGTGTGAAGATAAAAGATTTTGCATTGAGTTAAGTGGGTCATGCAGAATTCACCAAACATTAGTAGCTGCACCTAAAAACCTACTTTTACAATCTCTTGTAAAAAACTTATTGAACTGTCCAATTGTTTATGGAATGAACTGTCAATGACAGGACAGAAATCTCTCGAATAATCTCATTAGAAACATCTTCATTTGTGTCTCAAAGGTTTGGAATGCCATAAGGATGAGTAATTGATAAAGAATTTTAGTTTTTGGGTGAACTTTCACTTTAAAGTTCTCATCATATCTTGGGTTTTGAGAATCTAGAGATGTTAAGCTAGTCGTGTGTGACTGAGGGGGGATGGAGGAAGGGTGGGGCTCCCAGACAGCAGTGAGCTAATGTGCAGTAATGCTTGGTTACAGATGTAAACACATGCCTATACTTCAATCATTACAAAAATGTCGGCCCACAAGCCACATGTGTCGACCTACAACCACATAGAAGGACAATCCAGCACACTTTTGGTTCTTTTGTGACGTCTCAAAGCCCCTGAAATTGTGATGTAAGGTATAAAAAAAACCTTTGCGCTGGATCAAGAATAATAAATGACTTCGTAATGTGATATGTTTGGGTTGTTATATGTCAAAAATGTCTTTTTTCTTATTTATCGTGTGTATGAGATGGTGCCACATCGCCTGGTGCAAAGGTTTTCTGAATGTGTGTGTGTGTGTTGGTGCACGCACTGTGCATTTGACTCACTTCTTTTGCAACGCATTGTCGGAAGACTTCAGATAGAGGCCTGTAACTGTACAGTATCTCGGCCACTAACCAGGTGTCAGCCAGATTACACATCCTGGCACGTGTTGCGTAATTATCTAAAATGATCTGACTAAAAAAGGAAAGGTTTTTCATATTTAGACACTCAGAAACCTTTAACCTTACTCAACCCGAGCAATCAAAGTTTAATTCTTGTTAAGACGTCTTTGAATACAATCCAAAAAAAGATCATCATCTTATCTTATCACAAAGAATTTTAACAGCTCTGTCACGCAGTTTGGGGAGTAAAAGGGTGTGTTCAAAAGCCTTCTGATGTTTCCGAACTTGAAGTTATAACTGACCTGTTTTTGTCTTTTCCCTTTGTTTTTCCACAGCAAAAGAAGACGTACCTGGAGCGTAGTGTTAAAGATGCGGAGGACAATATCAGAGAGATGCTGTTGTCCAGGAGGGCCCATTAAAACGAGCTCACAACCATCCACACATACACACACACACACACACAAAACCTTCTCCATCACCTTTGTACACCGTGCCCTTAGTTTGAACATGCATGTATGCGAGAATACTCGTGACCACCGAGCTAGTGGGAGTCATTTGTCAGCTGAACACAGGAAGTTTGTTTAGGTTAATAGTTAAAAATGAATGTACTGTTGACCGTCTGTCTAATACTGATTTGTGTGATCTCTGACACTTGAGTATTCTGTAAGTCTTTTTAAGTTATTGATTGGTTTTGTTCAACTGTTCTTTTTTTCTATGGTTTTGTAATAATACAAAAAAATTTTTTATGTAAGCAGGTGTTAACATGGTAATAAAGGTGACTGTTTAAAGACAAATCTGTGTGTATGTGTCATAGAGGCCGCAGACGGTAATTTAGATATGATCTGAATGATTTGGTACTTCATTGCTGTTTGTTTGTGCCTCTACGTCACCGGTTTCCTGTCAGTCCCTCTGGGCATCCTCTTTCCCCCCTCGTCTCGTCTCTGTGTCTCCTTTCTTGTGTACTTCTGATCCTAGGCTGGTCTCCGAGAGAAATTTGTTGCATAAGCCTGTGAAAATGTGTCTTTCAGGCAACAGCCTTGAAATTTCCCCATACTTCTGCTTATATCTTCTCCTGACAGCCTTTCCTGTGTCTTTCCTTTGTGCTGGCCTGCGTCTCATTCATTCATGATGCAGATGTGTGTCAGCTTGACATCCTACTTCCTCGGATGACGATGAATTGTATAAATAAAGGAATGGAGAATCTTTCAAAATGTGAAGATTTGTAATTGATGAGGTCATTGTTATGCCACCCAATGAGGTTTTAGTTTTGGATCAGTTTTTGGACTTAATGTTTACATGGTGCTCTTGACTACTTCATTCTGATCAGCCAGTTGCAGCATTCTGCTGAAAAATATGTATATATTAAGTGTTCTGTATTATGTATATTAGTATATTAAATACATTTATATGCAGCCTCAAAGTTTGTCAGTCAGACTTAAGCAATAGTTTGTCTTTTTATTAGTGCTATTTTAGTATTTATATGCAATTACTATATTATTTTAATTTATTATCTTAATCATGATCACACTGGTTTGTAGTTTATTGCACTTTACTGTTATTCTTCTTGAAATACCCCTATGACGGCTGATGAACTGGAAGTCTCACACATTCATTCACAGAAAACGCTTACTTCCTTTAAAGAATGTGGTAGACTTCAATCTTTCTTTCAGTTTGAATAATTTTACTATTTAATCTTCAAACTTCTTTAAATTAGTTGCCAATTAAATGTTTTTCATTTTCAAGTTTAATCATTTTTCGTTTCATTTTCTTTCAGTTCAATTTTAATCAAATCGATTTTAATTGTAGGCTTTAGTTGTCATTAACCATATCAACATATTATGTTTAAAATCTCATGTAAACGTTTTAGTTGGACTGAAATCAAACCATTTTATGAAGGCCTTTGTGAAAGTCTTGTAGGCTATTTAATCTTTTAAATATTTGATATTTTGCACAAAACCCTTTATAGTTTTATTATAACTGTGGTACTTGTAATAAGCACCATTAAGTTTTTGGTTTAATTTAATTTATTATTACGTAGGTTTGTGGAGTAGACCTACTCGATTGTAATATATATATATATATATATATGTATATATATATATGTATATATATATATGTATATATATATATATATCAGAAAAAATATTCATTTCCATTTATAGATTTATCAGGTAAGTATCTGTGCGATAGGCTAAGTGGATAACGTACACTGGGTCGTTATTACAAAGATCCTGGCCACCCTGTCTAGTTTTACTGGCAAAATATTAGATGCAGATCAACTATATCGGCTCTAATTCACAGGTTCACGCAGATGAAGAGTCATTGATTCAGCAGTTGATGTGTAGCGCCCTCTACTGGCCACAGAAGTGAATAGAAAATTCCACAGACCTGTCACATCTAGTTGTGAACCATGCGAAATGACGTGTTCATTATTGCAATGTGGGTGCGTCCAAGAGTACAGTGGAAAGTTTGCATCTAAGGTTTGTACTGCTAGCTATTAGCTATGGATCTACTGAGGTCCATCTACCGGACACACCGGGGACCGCAGGGGGGGTTATCTTGCCTAATTTTGATGCTCTTTAACAGCTATAACAATGCAGTTCACTTTTTTTTTGCTATAGACCACACACTTCTTAAGAAGAAGATGAATACTATAAAGCTTTAAGATAAGCGTCTATTAGATAACCGTTTAAAAGTCTTTGCCCTGAAGAATAACCCCACATGTTCTGTTTTTTAAGGGCCCTGTGGTTCACATCCAAATGAGACGTCCCATTGCTTCATGAACACAGCTCCTGTTTTGTTCACACTGTCGGCCTTTTGATGAGCACAGGCAGGGGGACTAAAGTCCAGGACCAAGGGCAGATTATTAACCTGTCTAATCTGGTCCCCTTCTGTATCTCGCTCTCCCATAAATCCAGCGCTCTGCGTCCAGCCGGGTCTCAGGTCTCACGTGGCCTCTGGGAGACAGCAGCACAGAGCCCAGCACATCCTTCAAGGGCCGATGAATCAGTCAGAAACTGCAGAGGAGCTTAAGGTAAAATATCTATAAAGTGTAGAGTCATTGTTGTGAATGAAAACACTGATCTGGGTCACACTGCAGATGTTTATCTCAAATAGAGTAAGAACAGCAAGAGTTTGTTGCAGGATTTGTAATGACATCTCAAGGAAATCTCAGCTGTTTTCTTTAGTACTAGATTTTGCTGTGTCTCTGTCTTTGAGGAAAATGTCTAGATAATCTTTTCTTGAGTTTTTACAAATTTGAACCATGCAAACAAAACATTTAGGCCTTTGTCTTATGGATATGCACAAATGTTCAAATATGAGGTGCAAAGTATTGTGCCAGATAATTTAGAATTGTTAGCTCATTGCCCAAGATACACCAGGAAGTTATGAGTAGTAGGTAAATATATTTTTCTTTACATTCAATAAGACATATGTCCTTGCTGAGAAATTTTGCTCTTCGGCAGTATGAGTCAGTCAATGATGCTCATAATTTATTTTACATTGTTTTATATTTTTTGCATTTACTCAGAATACTAAATTGGGTTACACTGTACTTTTATTTAAAAAAAAAAAAAAAAAAACTTAACTGTTTCCATCACTTTTGTGTTTGCTACAATTTTTCCCTCAATGTTTTCTTCAAGCACCTTTTATGTTAACTTTTGCTGTCTTTTGCAGTTAGATACATTATCTTTAGTTAAATATTAAGTCAATTATTAATGCTTAATTAGACGGTAACTTGACAACTTTTGAACTTGGCTTCTCTGAAAACTGAAATGATGTCACTTTTTCTTTATGTAATTTAAAATGTTAAAATTAACAATTCTTTACAATTATTTTGTTGGAACTATGTGGTTTGATGGAAGAAATCACATCTTTGGCCAAAATAAATTACCCAAGATAAATTATTTTAATACAAAATCATGTTAATGTATAAAATATGACACAGATTTTGTCTGTACTGTATGTGTGTATATATATATATATATATATATATATATATATATATATATATATATATATATATATATATATATATATACACACATATATACATATGTATATATATATATATATATATATATATATATATATATATATATATATATATATATATATATACATATATACAGTACATGCAAAATCTCCAGATTTTATATATATTCAATACATAGTTGAATTTAAGTTCAAACGCTCACTGATGCTCCAGAAGGAAACACGATGCATAAAGAGCCTGGAGGTGAAAACTTTTTGAATTTGAAGATCAGGGTAAATTGAACTTATTTTGTTTTCTGGGAAGCATGTACGTATCTTATGTAGCCGCTAAAGGGCAGTACTAAATGAAAAAATGTAATATTACTATTTAGGCAAAATAAGAAAAAATGTACACATCTTCATTCTGTTCAGAAGTTTACACCCCAGGCTCATCGTGTTTCCTTCTGGAGCATCAGTGAACGCTTGAACCTTTTGTAATAGTTGCATATGAGTCCCTAGTGTAAAAAGATCAATCTCAAAATCATACAGTCATTGTTGGAAAGGGTTCAAATATGCAAAACATGCTGGAAAACCAAAGAAGTTGTGGGAGCTGAAGGATTTTTTTCTGAAGAACAGCAGGAAGTTTAACTGTTCAGGACAAACAAGGGACTCGTGGACAACTACCACAAAAAAAAAAAAAAAAAAAGTTGTGAAGCATCCAGGTAACAACACAATATTAAAAATCAAGTGTATGTAAACTTTTAAATGGGGACATTTTTATAAATTCAACTATTATTTCCTATTGTGGGCTAAACATAAATGTCTTTTATGTGAAATATCTTATCAAGGTCTGTGCTAAATTAAAAATAACATGCATTTTGTATGATCCCTCTTATTTTGGTCAAATAATTAACATTTTGCATGTGTATGTAAAGTGTAGGTAAAATGTTGATCACACACACACACACACACACACACACACACACACACACACACACACACACACACACACACACACATATATATATATATAATATATAAATATATATATATATAATAGCAATTATCCTGGCCATCCCTTTGGGGACCTTATGAAGCAGATTTTCAGCTCTGCTGTCAGTAAGTTTTTATACACTGTGTGCAGTATTTGTTTGGAATATCACCTGCATAATGTTTCTTATAATCACATAACTTATACGGTCTGGTTACTTAATGATGAATCGTGATGTTCATGTTTTTATCCATGTTATCTCTTTTGAAACTAGTTTAACACTTTATTGAGCACTTAACCTGTCACACGTATCAAGGAAATGTCTACCCTGCAGAAAAACAGGGCCGGTGTCAGACTAGTACACTTCAAGTCGACCCTGGTCTTTTTCTGAGTCACAGCCTAAATTAGCACCTTCAATCCTTCAGAGCATTAGAGCATTTTCTTAAAAGAAAGAATTCCATATGAAAGATTTAGATTTTGTTTTAGTTTGGCTGTTCATATTCAATATCCTAGACTTGTGTTTGCTATGTAGAGTCAGTTTGCTGTCTTCTGCAGTTTAGATACATAATCTGTTGTTAAATATTAAGTAAATTATAAATACTAAATGAGAGAGTAACTTGGCAACTTTTGAACTTGGCTTCTATAAAAAATCTAAATGTTCAAACTGACAATTATTTTTAGCAAAATGTATGCTGTGAAAGAAATCATTCATGGACACAGATACATTTTCCTATTTTATTGAAAAATTATATTATATATATATATATATATATGTGTGTGTGTGTGTGTGTGTGTGTGTGTGTGTGTGTGTGTGTGTGTGTGTGTGTGTGTGTGTTATACGATTGTAGTATTTATTAATATTTTGAAGTAGCTTTTATTTTCATAATTTCATGTTGTGCTGTTGTGTGTATGTGTTTTTAATTGTTCTATTTATAGCTTAAATTTATTTTTATTTCAGTTTTAGCTTTAGTTTACATATAGACTATTTGATCAAAATTTGTTTTAAGTTTGAATTTGAATTATTTTATAAATATTTTATCAATTAAAATTCCATGGCTGGCTGTACAGGCATATGGAAATGTCTTTTATTAAATAAACTGATTTAATATTTAACCTTGTAAAACATTTATTGTATTACAATACATGTTGTAATGGACTTTAATTGTCCATTAGCTCCCACCTTCAGATAGAGTTGTGCCAGCAGATGGTACAGAGGTGCAGGAGATGCCTGCTGACATTGCCAAGATGTCTGATGGGGGTCAGAATCAGCCTGCAGGATTTGATATGATCTACAGAATCGAGGATGTCCCGCCTTGGTATCTGTGTGTGTTGCTGGGACTGCAGGTACACTTCTATTCTCATACTCTCTCCTCGCCTGACTCTCCCAACATCCCCATCCCTTCTAAACCTATATCTGTATGTCCTGCCTCTGGATCTTCAGCACTACCTAACATGCTTCAGTGGAACTATTGCTGTACCATTCCTATTGGCTGAAGCGATGTGTGTGGGGCAGGACCAGTACACTGTCAGTCAGTTAGTGGGCACCATCTTCACTTGTGTGGGGATCACTACACTCATACAGACTACATTTGGTGTCAGGTGAGTTATTTAATGTGTGCTTTGGTACGGAAATTTGTGATCAGTACTCAAAATATATATATATTTCTATGCCATATTCAGGTTGCCTTTGTTCCAGGCAAGTGCTTTTGCCTTTCTCATCCCTGCTCAGGCAATTCTGAGGCTGGACAAATGGAAATGTCCTCCTGAAGGTACAAACAGTGTTACACTCTAGATCATTTCAGATGTATTCCATCTTGCACAAACCAATACTCTTTTTTCATTTTGTTTTTGTATTTCGTCTGATACTGTTTCTATGGTTACCCCCTCAGAGGCTATATTACTGAAACTTCTATACTTAATTCTTGACTTACAGATATAGTTCACTCCAAAATGAAAATTCTGTCATCATTTACTTACCTAATCTCATCTAAACCTGAGTTTCTTTCTTCTGTGGAACACAAAAGAATATATTTTGTAGAATAACTAAACAGTTGATATGGTAGCCAATGACTCCCATAATATATATATATATATATATATATATATATTTCTATTATGGAAGTCAGTGGTTACTGTCAGCTGTTTTGGGGTGAACTATGATTGTAAGATTTGGAAAGTGATTTGGAAATTTCTTAAGTGAGATTACCATTGTTAGTAAACAGATAGGATAATATTCTAAGTTAAGATGTTTCTGTAATATAACTGCAGTCTAACTATACTAACTTATCTAGCTGTGGATACAGAAAGAATGTTTACAAAGCTCCTTGCAACAAATCTCGATTTACATAAACCCAAAACCTCCAAAACAGTAAGACTAAAACAAACTGAAACCAAAGGGCTTTGAGATATTTTAGTATGCCATGTTAAAAACAAAAAAAAAGAAAGAAAAAGAAAAGGAGTAAAATGGCTTAAAGGGATACTCCACCCCAAAATGAAAATTTTGTCATTAATCATTTACCCCCATGTCGATCCAAACCCGTAAAAGTGTCGTTCGTCTTCGGAACACAATTTAAGATATTTTGGATGAAAACCTGGAGCCCTGTGACTGTCCTATAGACTGCCAAATGAATGGATAAACAAGGATGCACTGTTTATATTTCAAATCAAAGCTAAATACAAGTAGAAACAGTGCATCCTTGTGGTGCGGATGACACAGAAGAGCATGCACAGCATACGGTGATATGGAGAGACACAGAGGAGACCGTTGACAAAGGAATTGTTGAATAAAGTTGTTATTTTTGTTTTCTTCACTTACAAAAAGTGTTCCCATCACTTCGACTTCATATAACCCAGATTGCACGTCTGATGGCAGATGGAGTATTCTGACGATGACTTTCATACCTTTTATGGACCTTGACACTGTTATTTACTTGACAGTCTATGGGACAGTCACAAGCCTCCAGGTTTTCATCCAAAATATCTTACATTGTGTTCCAAAGACGAATGGAGCTTTTATGGGTTTGGAATGACATGGGAGTAAGTGATTTATGACAAAATTGTCATTTTGGGGTGGAGTATCCCTTTAATTCATCTTCGTGATGCACATGTAAACTATAGTTTAAAACCCTGTTTCTGTGGTCAGTAAGAGTTTTGTCTATTTTTCGTTCTTTTTTTTTTTTTGGTTTTCAGGAAGGATGCGTTAAAGACGTTATAATGCGTTATCATGTTGTTAAAGATTTCTACGAAACAAATGCTGTTCTTTCTATTCATCAAGTAATCCAGAAAAAAAAAAAAAAAAAACGAATCACGGTTTCCACCAAAATATTCAACCATTTTAAACATTAATAATTATAAGAAATGTTTCTCGAGCACCAAAATCCGCATATTACAATGATTTCTGAAGGATTAGCCTATAACTATACTGTAGCCTGAACTACAATATATTGTATATTGTAGGCTGTGCAGTGGAGTAGAAAAGACTGCACATCTCATGACATGTTTTTAAAAGTTGAAAAGCTTTTATCTTAACACAGCGTTTAAAAAAATACAGCACTCTCCTTTAAAAGCATCAGGAATCACATTTACATAGAAAAACTATTACACAGTTTTCTTCTAGAAAGTGTTGTCTAATGAGAATCTGTTTGCATTCCACAGTGTGCAGGTCAGATCTGTGTCTAAGTTAATGCTTAACCTTGGTTTTGGGTTTCACAGAGGAGATTTACGGAGATTGGTCTCTTCCTCTCAACACTTCTCATATTTGGCAACCACGAATACGAGAGGTGTGTGACCAATATCCTAAGACTGAAACATTCATCAATGCCAACATAAATCCTGTTTGCTGATCTGTGTGTGTGTCAATTCTTTGTAGATTCAGGGCGCTATCATTATCTCCAGCCTGATTGAGGTGGTCATAGGGTTTGCTGGAATCCCTGGAATCCTGCTTAATTCGATCGGACCCTTGACTGTCACTCCCACAGTGTCCCTGATCGGCTTGTCTGTCTTCCAGACGGCAGGAGACCGTGCAGGCAGTCAATGGGGCCTGTCTCTGCTGTGAGTCCTTCAGCTCTTTAAATACATTTAGTTTGGCTCTACACTAACTGTTTTTGCATGTTTTGTCATTCCAGGTGTGTCTTCCTCATTGTGTTGTTCGCTCAGTATCTAAGGAACTGGGCCTGTCCTTTCCCAAGCTACTCCAAACAAAAAGGCTGTCACATCACACATGTGCAGATTTTCAAGATGTTTCCAGTACGAATTAGTATTCAACATCCAGCTCTTTGCATTTAGACAATATCATAAACCGTAGAGCTAAGCAATAAACAGTATTTATCACATTTATTAAACTTCCTGATAGGACTAAGAACAAAGTTCACACTACTTAATGAATGTTATCAGTGCATTTTCAGGTTGAAATGCTCACTTTCAAACATTTTGTCTTTAGTAATCGATTATCCTGATTTCAGTAGATCATCATGGCAATCATGCTGGTATGGCTGGTTTGCTACATTCTCACCCTGACGGATGTGCTGCCGAACGACCCGAATAAGTACGGCTACAAGGCTCGCACTGACGCCCGGGGAGATATTATGACCCAGGCGCCGTGGTTTCGTTTCCCCTATCCATGTAAGGACCTTGCTTGCTTCCTGTATCGCACACCTATGATTTATAACAGCTTCTATATCAGAAAATGTCACTTGTGTCTAATATCTAATCTAAGACTTTACTTTTTTCGCAGTAAAATGATTAGACGGATGATTAGAGGGAAGGATATTGGTGGGTTAATGGCTGAACTCTTTCCAAATCAGATTGTGTGTGTGTCACAGGTCAGTGGGGTTTACCCACTGTGACGGTAGCAGGAGTGCTGGGAATGTTTAGTGCCACTCTAGCTGGTATTGTTGAGTCTATTGGAGACTACTATGCCTGCGCTCGTCTCTCTGGAGCTCCACCTCCTCCTGTTCATGCTATCAACAGGTAAGGACAATAAGCAGTAGAAAACAACATGATTACTTTTTAAGGGGGTCATAATATGTGGAATCAGATTTTCCTTTTTTTAAAATAAAATAATTAATTGTACTGTAAATTTCAGAACTTGTTAAGATTTGTTAACCTGTAAAACCTGACATATAAAATAATGGTCAGTTTTGTTAAAGTATTCTCGTAGCTTCATAAAACTAAGGTTGAACCACTGATGTCACATGGACGATTTTAATGATGTCCTTACTACCTTTCTGGGCCTTGAATGTGTCAGTTGCATTGCTGTCTATGCAGGGTTAGAAAACTCTCGGATTTCATCAAAAATCTCTTAATTTCTGTTCCAAAGATGAACAAACATCTTGCAGGTTTGGAATGACATGAGGATGAGTAATTAATGACAGAATTTTTAATTTTTGGGTGAATTATCCTTTATCAGACAAAGGTTTTTTTTTTTTTTAAGTCTGATACATCAAGCTTTTGTGGCTCATATACTATGATATCAAAAAATTTCACAGAGCTCACATTAGAGTAGGAAAAAAACACCAATTTTATTCAGAGGCCCAAATATGCAGTTTAGTGTGGTTGCTGATATTTATATGGCAAGATAAAATTCTGATAGCTTATAATGTAAATCTATGAAATCTGAATGGTATAAAATGCATATACATATCAGTTGTTACTCTGTAATAATGTCTTATTTAGATGATACATTAAATACTTAGTTTAATGATCTGAAGTTTTTATTGGATGATTGGGAGATGTAAAAAAACGTTTCTGAAAACATATTTTTTCTAAAATATGATGCATGGATAATCACGTAAATCTAAGTTGCTTCAGTCCAGTAAGTGTTTTTCTTGAAATATTACTAAAAATATAAAAGTTATTATTTTGTTTACTACACAGCAAAAAGTCACATGTGCCATAACATTAAGGGGACATTTTTAAAATCATAAATCAGATAACAGAAGGAATGAGGTATATTGTGTACAACAGGTTTCTTATAATTTAGAGACCTCAGAAGTTATAATACTGTAGGCTTTAAAGGGTTCAAATGGAGTGGCAATAACAGCCCATCCATTGTGACATCACAATAATGATTGCATAAACACATGTGACATGGCCCTCTGTGTTTATATGCAAACAGTTATTTGGAGAAACTCATCCCAGAGGCAGTAGATACTATTTGTCCTAAACAACGAAGCAATTAACCCGAGTAAATAGTGGTGAAGTCCTTTAAACATTGTGCTATTCCTGGCTGTGTGTGTGTAGCACCTACAACTCTGCATATCCTTTTGAAGGATCTCAACATTAGGAAAGAGAGACTTGGTGATTTATGTATAGAAAAGTTTTAGTATTACTTTACTATCTGTTTTCTTTGCTAGGGGGATCTTTACAGAGGGCGTGTGCTGTATCATAGCGGGGCTGCTTGGCACAGGAAATGGATCGACCTCTTCCAGTCCTAACATAGGGGTGCTTGGCATCACCAAGGTGAGGTATGGGAGCTCTTAGGCTCTTTATAATACAAGTGTATATTAGAAAGCATTCAGTAAATGCAGTTCTAGTATCTGTATTTGTGACATCTGATAAGAGTCCCTCAGGGAGTTGAGATGATAGCAGGTGCATACAGATACACTATTTATAACTCTCCTCTTGTCTCCTCAGCTGCTTTGTTTCCACTGACACCATTCATTTAGTAAATCTGCTTTGTGTTGACTGTGGTTTCCCTGGTGTCTTGATTTCTCCTGCAGGTGGGAAGTAGGAGGGTAATACAGTATGGGGCAGGCATAATGCTGTTATTGGGAACTATTGGGAAGTTCACCGCCCTGTTTGCCTCCTTACCCGACCCTGTCCTCGGAGGGATGTTCTGCACCTTGTTTGGTAACCATCTTGTTGGATCTATTGCAGGGGTGTCAAACTCTGTTTCTAGAGGGCCGGAGCCCTGCAGAGTTTAGATTTAACCCTAATTAAACACACCTGATCCAACTAATCAAGTCCTTCAGGCTTATTTGAAAACAACATGGTATGAGTACTAAAGCAGGGCTGGAACTAAACTCTGCTGTGCTCCGGCCCTCCAGGAACTGACTTTGACACCCCTGATCTATTGGCATTTGCAGATGTTTTGTCCCAGCTTTGTCCACAGGGTGTCAGTAAAGAGCCCAGAAACTCTGTAGTAACTGCAGATTTGCTCCATCCGAGTCAACAGCGTGCCTTGAATTTTATATTTCAAACCTTTTCAAACCTACAACATTAAAAATAGTTTTTCTTTAAAGAAATGAATGCTTTTATTCAGCAAAGATGCATTAAGTTGATCAAAAGTGACAGATTCAGGGTTTTTATGAATAAAATAAAATAGAAAAACAAACCAATGCATCTTTTTCCATATCCATTTATCATGAGGATTTCTCTTGATTTACTAAAATAACTAATACTAAATGAAATCAATCAAAACTATGTAAACGTTTAAAAACAACTAAAAATAAACTGGACAAAAACACAACAAAATTAATAAAACTTTGACTAAAAAACATAAAAATAAAATCTAATTCAAAATATTAACAATAACTAACGATCTTAAAACTAAAACTCAATTATATTAAAATTACTCTGGATAGATTTCTATTTCTTATAAATGCTGTTCTTTTGAACTTTCTATTCATAATATAATCCCGAAAGGAATGTATCATGGTTTCCACAATAATATTAAGCATCACAACTGTTTTCAACATTCAATTTTGAAATGATTATTATTAATGATTTCTGAAGGATCATGTGACATTGAAGACTGGGGTAATGGCTGCTGAAAATTCAGCTTTGCCATTATAATATATTACATTTTAAATATTTTAAACGAGAAATCACATTTCAAAAAATTACAGTTTTCACTATATTTTGGATTAAATAAATGCAGCCTTGGTGAGCTCAAGAGACTTGACGTTTCAAAAATCTTTCTAACCCCAAACTTCAGAACTGTAGTGTATATGTATTTTGTGTAGTTTAAACTTGTTTTTTCGTGTGTTTTTAATTTGCACACAGGTATGATTACAGCTGTTGGACTGTCAAACCTACAGAGTGTGGATCTGAACTCATCCAGAAATCTTTTCGTTCTGGGTTTTTCCATGTTTTTTGGCCTCATGTTGCCTAATTACCTGGACACTCATCCAGACAGCATTAAAACAGGTTGATATGCCAGACAGTGTTTTCTGATATATTTTGTTTTGCAGTAAGAATGCTCTGGCAGTTGTCACCTATTTCTGTGAATACACATTTTAATTGATTTTAACAGGTGTAGCAGAGCTGGACCAAATCATCACAGTGCTCCTGACAACAGAGATGTTTGTAGGGGGATTCATAGCATTTGTACTTGATAACACAATCCCAGGTATGTGAAAGCGTTACGTATACAAATATACAAATGCATTAGATAAATACCATGGCGTATGCCATTCTGCATTCAGCATTTTTATATTTTGTGTACAGGCACTAGAAAAGAGCGAGGTCTCATTGAATGGGCGGCTGAGAATTATTCAGGAGCAGGAATAGTAAAAACAGATACATATGACTTTCCAATTGGTATGGGGCTGGTCCGGAAGCTGGGCTGTCTGCGCTACCTGCCAATCTGTCCCACTTTCCGAGGCTTTAAGCCATCATGTTGCAAATATGAGGAGGAGGAGGACATAAAAATAAAGGAAGGTGTGATTGATGCTCCAGCTGAAATAGTCTGCACCAAAATTTAGCCATATTTTTTATTTGACTTGGTTTAATATAATGTGTGCTGTCTGAGTGAAGCTAAACCTTTTTCAAAGCTGAGCACCAATTTTGCTGTCAAGATTTTTGATTTGTTTCTTCAATTTTGCATCTAAAACGGACACATTAGAGAATGGGTGCATATATTTAAAGAAAAACTTGAATGAACAGTTTGAGAACAAAGGGTCTCTGTTCTTTTAACATCAAATCAAATGTAAGATTTGATTTGATTATTAAGCATTATGTGTTTTATTGAAATTACTTCAAAAGAAAATGAAGGTCAGGTTTTTTTATTTTTTATTACTTCTTGATTGTGTACAAAATATGCAAGTGATTTACACTAAACAAAATGTGTTCAGAAATGTTTAGCTTCAGAAAACAGTGAAAAATTACATATTTAAAATACACAGAAATCATAATTTATATACATATTATTGTAATTAATAATGTTTATAAATACTAAAAGTGTACTATATATTCCATAAGAGCCAAAGAACAAACGATCATGTGGACATTCAGTTTTGACAAAGATGTGCTTAAGTTATTTTGTATTAAAATCTAACTTCAGTGTCTTTCTGTCTGGTTAAAAAAATTTTTGTCTGTGCACATTACAAAAAGGTTAGAAAAACATCATGTATTATGAACTAACAATTAACATTTTTTGCAGCATTTATTAACCTAGGTTCATTTTATTTAGAAATTAATTATTTCTAATATTTATTAGAATTGTTCATTGTTAATTCATGTTACAAATTTTACTTTATACATCTTAAATATTAAAGTGTTAAAAATGTATGGGTATATGTAAAAATTAATATTAACCAAGATAAGTAAATGCTGTAAAAGTACTGTTCATTGTCAGATTATGATAACTAACTAATTTTAACCAATAAATCCTTATTGTAAAGGATTACCAATTCATTCTTCATGACATTTATAACAACAAACAGTAATGCGGAAATAAACATGGGAACTAAAACATTATGTAGTGGCTCTGATTTCATACAGCCCAGAGGCTCTGATTTATTGTAGTGTTTGGTCTAAAAAAATCTTTCAGAAGGTTTAGCCCTGTTTAATCTTCTTTATTGATTTTAGGAAAATATCTATGTATTCTCATCCATCCTCTCACTGTGTTCACATCTGACACCAGAACATTCAGTCATGCGCCAATAGTATCAGTTATATATAGTCAATAAGCCATCCTGAATCTCAGATAACGGCTCTGTGGATTAAAGCAAATGTCTCTAATAAACAAGTGTCAGGTGTCAGTAGGAGAACATTGAACACATTTTGGGGCAAATTGATTTTGAAACCAGTTCACATCAAAAATTTTGGTCACGCTTTATTTTAAAGTCAAATTCTCATTATAAACTAACAATTAACTATGACTTTGGCCTCATTTTGCTGCTTATTAATAATACTAATAATCAGGAAGGTAAGGTTGTTGTTAAATTTAGGTATGGGGTAGCATTAAGGGATCATATGGTCATGCAGAGTTAAGCATTAATATATGCTAACAGCCAATATGCTAGTAATATTCTTGCTAGTTAATAGTGAGAATTGGTCCTTAAATAAAGTGTTACCAATTTTTAAAAGATACAGGATAAGACACTAAAATTATGTTTAAGTTTACAAATGTAAAAAAATAAAGTGTTCTCATGAAGTGCTTAACTAAGCCATGGTTTACATGAAGCAGAGCCATGGTTTTGCTCAAACTGCCATTTAGTAAATATAAATACAATTTACAATAACAAATTCATGACCTTTGTCATTCCTTCTAAACAAGCTCAAGACACTCCAGTCCCTTGGTGAGTCTCAATTGCCCATACCAGAGGTGATTTGAGCCCCTCTCCCTTCAAAGCCCCTGCTCTGTTTATGTAGCCTGAATGTGTGAATGCATATGCATCTTACAACATTTCAACAGATATAATCAGTCTCACCCATGTCAGTTGCCAAGTCCAGAGGTAGCCTTTACGAAACAAGGAGTGTTGAATGCAGTGCTAACTGAATACGCTTTCAGATTTGATGCCTTGAGGCCAGGGCAGCAGATGGTCAACATGTTTCACTCATCCAGAAGCTTATAAACAGCTCCCTTCCAGCACTTAATAGGCACTGGGTAATCTGATCCTTGGGCATGACTTATTGTCTTTTACAGTCTATAGCAGAGGTTCTCAATTCCAGTCCTTGCATCCCCCTGCTGTGCACATTTGGTATGTTTCTCTTATTCTTCAGACGTTTGTTCTATTCGAATGTAAGTGCCCTGCAAAGTGGACATCACAGGATATTCCGCCAAGATTCCAGTTCGGAGCGAACGTATATGTTCCATTCAAAGTGCATTGAAGTGTGCGAGATGTGTATTTAAATTGTATTTATTTACAGAGGTATATGATGTCACACTTGTCCTTGTGTAAAGACGTTGCGCAGTGTAAATCCGTGAATGAATGTTCCGAAGTGAGGTAAACTTCAAAATATCTCCCCTGCTCAGGGAGTAGGGAGCAATGAACACTGTGTAGGGACCATGTCAATGGGAACACAGTTCATGCACGGAGCTCACTTCTAATGAGCTGGTTATCTGAATCAGGAGTGTTAACAAAGAGAGACATACAAAATATGCAGAGCTGGGCGGCGCAAGGACTGGAATTGAGAACCGCCGGTCTATAGGTCCTGTCAGGTTTCATGGTCCTGGTGGTGGGAGCACCTGAGGATGTGACTGTACGTAAGGTAAGCACTGTGGGGTATACATGGGTGGGATGTGAAGAGAGGCGAATGGTATGGCACAGGGTGTGGGCAAAACGGCACTGGGAAGCGTCTGCTGTGGCAGTAGGACCTCAACATACTGGCAAGTTTCTGGATCAAATAGCATCTTGCGCTGTGGCAGCTGAGGCATGTCCACATAGAAATAGCGGCCGGTTTCCGGGTCGAGCAACAGTTGGCGGGGGGCTTGTCCTGCTGCGACACTTCCTCCGGCTTCTGGATACAGCACACCTGTAGCCCCAAGCCTGGCTTCTGCACTCATGGGAGCAACAAGGATTGTATTGTGTTGACTTTCTGGAGAAGATATTTTCAGCTCTGCTTCCCCGTTCTGAGTTTGACTGGTTGAGCCATCTGTTGGCTGCACAAACATTTTTCCATCCTCAGAGAGGGATCTCAGTAGGGGGGTGTGACTGTTTGATGCAGAGAGCTGGTTGTAAAATGGTGTTTGAAACATGACAGGCCCTTGAACATAACCATGAACAGCTCCAATATGAGGAGAGATTGTCTGGTAGTGGATTGGCGGATTAGGTTTGTAATAATATGAGGGAACCATGGGTGTTGAAGCAACTGTTAGGACGCAAGCAGACAGAGGCCCCACTGAACTCTGTGACCTGGGAGGAAGGCATGGGGTCTGGAGGCCATCACTGATTATCTTGCCATAGTCCTGTTGCTCAGAAATTGCTGTGGGTGGACAATATTGCAGAGCTACTGGGAAGAGTTTGTCAGAGCTGATGGTCATCTCATGCTCTGCCTTGTTCAAGTCTCCTTTTGTAGGCTTGTCAGTAGAGGCCTCCTCTTTAGCTTGCAGTGCCAGGTCTGTCCTGTTTGTCGGTTTCAAGTTTGTATTGCTGACTAAAACATCAGGTTTACTCATGCCAACTTGGCTATCCTGTGTCTCTGAGGGCTTTGACAAGGCACTACTGTTTGCCTTGGTTATACTAATTGGGCTGACCTTTGTAAATCCAACAATATGACTTTTGTCATTTGATTCTACGGGAGGCATTACCTTAGTCGAGCATCCTCTCGTTGCAGAGTGATCCCTCCTTCTGTCCAGTAAAAGAGGTGGAGTGACTTTCCGTACCAGGGGTTTTTCTTCTGATCTGTATCCCTTTCCCTTACCTTCACCCTTGTTGTTGCTTAAATTGTGTACTGATGGGTTAAACAAAGGAGCACTCCCATCTATTCTATGGGCTGATTCCCCCGTGCCTTTGAAGGATATATATGTGTTTTTCACCAGGCTTCTCATGTCTCTTACTACATGCACAGGGGCCTTGGCTTTCAATTTGCCTTGGCTTTGCATACCTAGGATTACAGACTCTCCTGGTGACTTGACTTCCTCTCTGCCACTCTCTTGCTCCTTGCCAACATTGCTCTCATCAGCTTGCAGGATTGTGTTATCCACTGCTTTTGCTTCCAAATCAGAGATTAGGCATGCAATATTAGTAGGACTGAGTGTACTTTCCATGGTGCCAGCCTGTTGCTCCTGCTTTTCCAGCACATTGGTTAGGGTCATATTGTGTTGTTTATGGATTCCTTGCCCTGTATGGCATTCTTCAGGTGTGGTTTTCACAGAGGACTGTGTGCTGATGGCTACATTTGTTGCTGCACTCGAATTCCATGCTCTGCCCTTTGCTGAGTCACAGGATAGCTTCCCTCCAGGGCTCAGGTTAGGCAGCTGCAACACCTCCTCTCTTGGGCTCAACTTCTCTGCTTTCTCCTTCTCTGAAGGGTCGGTTATTTCAGTGCCACTGCATTGAGCTTCAGACCTGCCAGTTGTGCTTAAAAGAGGATTGAACCCATGTTTGCTTAGCAGCTTGGGTTGTGTTTTTGAGTTAACACTGCAGTGCTTTTGAACAGGGCTGCACTCTCTCTGGGCCTCCCTCTTAAGAGATGCACTTTGATTTAGTTTGGTAGTTTCAGCGTATATCTCCTTGCCTGACAAATAGATGCATTCCTCGGTGGTAGAAGGCCTGTTGTTCACATTGATAAAAGCAAAAGCTTTATCAGAAACATCCACGGTACGAAGATTCTGTTCATTTTGCATTTTTTTTGATAGGACATTTGTTATGATGCAGGAAGCCATCTGGGTTTTGCTGGATGTTTCATCCAGGGAAAATGACTTCTGAAGCCTTTGCTTTCGCTCAGCCTGTACTGACCTTTGATCGGCCACATGGGACTCCTGGTTAAAAGCTGCAGGGGTGCTATGTTGACGCTGAAATATGTCCCGGGCATGCACAGGTGTGTTTGCAACCTGAAGGATTTGATTGTTATTTTCTCTGGCATGCGCCTCTGCTGTGTCCCGTCTCTTCAGTTGGATTTGTCTTTTGGGCACAGTCTTTAAGCCCCGGTTTACTTCATCTGTGGTTTCCAATGCCACATCAACACACTCAAAGCTGCTGGATTCTGAGCAAGCAGATGTGTTTTGAGTGTTTGAATACATCTGCATTTTAAAAGAGAGAACATCATCTGTCCAGTTGTTGTGGTTTTCCTCAGCAGAGGGCTGACTTGAGGGCCTACAGCTTGAACTGAAAACATGCATGTAGTCAGTTTCAGAACAGGAAGATCTTACCTGGGCCTGGTTAACAAGGCCCCCCACCTTACTACTGGCCTCAGCAAGCTTTGTTCCCATTCTGGTTGATCCTCTGGTATTGTCTGTAGTGTGGCAGGGTTGCCAAGAGCTGCTACACAGCTTGCAGGAGAGTGGTCTGGACTGCCAGGCGCCTTCCCGGCTCTGCTTTTCCAACGTCCGAGTATCAGCGAGTCTCTGTAGCTGGTGTTGGTGCCTGGTTGCGGGGATACGCTCTGAATAACAGTGCGGCGGGATTCTTGACTCCTGCTTGCTGGCTGTGAGTGTTGAGATGCAGTTTGCAGACGCTTTTCTATTTCTAGATCTGACTGACAGCTCAACCTGCTCCTTTCCGCAACTCACCCCTCTACCCTGGCCCTCCCCCTCCTTTTCCGTATGACCCAGAATATGCCCGCCTCTCTCAAGCCTGGGTGCACTCAAACGTTCCCTGGGTCTTTGCTTTTGTGTCCCGTGGTTCTCTTTTGGCTCTGTGCCACCATGCTCCTGTTCCCTACCCTTGCTGTATTGATTTCTCCCAGGCGTTATCAAAATAGTGTTTGAAGTGAATATGGGTTCTGGGGAGCTGTGCTCCTCAGCGGTTCTAATGTTAGTATGAAATACAGTCCTGTTGCCTCCAAAATAATCCCTCGGTTTAACCAATGAATCTTCTCCTGATAAATTAAGCACGTCAGAATTATCCAGCTTTTGCACAGGATTCCTAAAGGCTGCCTTTACAGACTGCAAATCCACATTTGTTGCTGTTGTACCTGACAGCAGATGTTTTGACTCAGATTCTAATGCTCTCTCAGTTGATGAAGGTTTATCATGGTCACATTGGGACACATCAGGAAGCACTTCTGTACTCTTCTCTTCTTGTGTTTTGCAGTCCTGTGATAGTTTGGTTTCTGTGATCAAGAATCTTGAAGTGATGCTTTCCATAGTGGTAATGCAGTCCAAGAACTCAAATGTGCCACCTTCAGCAGGACACTCTGTAGAGACAGTGTGTGCTGTGTCCCCTAAAGCTTCACTGTACTCACTCAGAGAACAAAGAGCAGTGTAGTATGAACTTGTCGAGTCATCTGTGATATCATCAGTCTGCTCTAGGTCACTTTCCCCTTCATCTCTTTGTTGGAGAGACAGACTGTTTTTTTCGTTGATAGATGCAGATGACTTAGACATTTCTCTTTAAATGCTACTTCAAAAATTTCCTTATGTGGTGTCTGAAAAAAAAAAGTGTGGGGTGGATGTGCAGGTCAGACCTATATTGCAAGTGCTGAAATGTTTATGGTTTAAAAAAATGAGATGTTGCATCAAGATGAAACATGAGATCCAGCCTGACTGCTTCTAATAAAAATAAAAAGAATAAAGAGTTGTATTTTTAGATGCTTAAAATTAGACATACATTACACATTGTTAATATAAATTATTTGTGTATTAAAAAAATATTTTTTAAATACCCAAATGGTAGCAGCGTCATTGATAAGAGTCTCATGCATTTGATTTGTGATGAAACATGTTTTTCCATTGTATTTGACTTGAAATGATGTGCATACTAAAGAGTCTCTCAACCCAATTATAAAACTTCTCTCACCTGATCCAAGCCACCCAAAATCTTCTCCTTTTTGTTGAAACTCCTCTGAGGTGTTAAATCTGAATGAGAAATCAAGGAAAAAATGTCAAAGAATTGTGTCGACAGACAAGATATCTATAAAAAGAAATGAGGGCAAATGCCTTTTGAAAAAGTACACTAAGCTGGGGACTGCAGAGGAGATTAATCAGACCTTATTTTTTGGCTGCTGAGGTCTGGATCAGGATATGTGGTCCAGGCCCAGTAGTAGCTATGGTAGTGGTGTGGCAGTCAGCTTTGACAGCAGGTGCTGGTCTGGCTGTGCTGGAGCGTTCCCTTTGGAATCTGACTAACATAGCTAGTGCAGTCACAGGGCCAGCTAAATATAGTTCCCCAGGCCCCATAACACTATCATAAGGGAGATAGGGCTGAAGTTTTCTGGGTACGCTGTGGTAAGTATTGGGCCTTCAAATGGCCACTGCAAATAGAATGGTCACGCTGGTTATGGAGGTATCATTTGATGGTGTAAAGTAGTCCTTTTTTTAAAGTAGGCATTAAAATGAACACTATATCTAAATTAATTGTACATTGATCTGAACTTTGTTTGTGTGAAGTTAATTTTGATGTGAAATTTAGTTCTATCAGTTTTACCTTAACAATGAGAGGAAGCACTGTTGTTCGAAAGCACACAGTTGTTCGAGAGCAGATGTGCACATCCTCTCAAGTGTTTGTTGTGCGTTGCCAGCCAACTCTGGGTCGGGACTTTCACTGAATTGGCCATGACCATGCAGGCCATGACAGCTATGGCATTTGACCCACTTGGTCTCGGCTGTGCCTGATGGTTTAATGACATGATATAGTGGGCAGCAAGGATACAAGACTGCTTAATTTCACACCAGCAGTGCTTCAAAAGTTTCTTATCCGCATAGTAACACATACATCAATCCTGAGGGGAACACCGACACTGTAGTGTTAAGTTGTGAGAAGTGTATAGCATTACAAAGAGTTAAGACCATTAGCCTATAACATAACTTCCACATTAGCATTTCACCCTGAAATATGGTTAGAAACTTTTCAAACATGGAAATGAAAAACATAATAATACATAATAACAGTGAAGATTTCCACATATTCCATTTAAATGTACATTTATGCATTTAGCAGACAAAGCAACATATTTGTCTTGATTTATGATCGTGAAGTGTTTATATATCTCTCACAAAAATGTACCACAGTAAGCTAAACCAAATACAGTAATTTTCTTATTTCGGATGATATTTTAAAATGGCATTAATAACCTGACAAGTCTGACTCATTCGGTGCATGTAGCTTACCATGCTGCTGAAACTGCCATAGGCTACATACTGCAAATGGTATTGTAGTGCTAACTGTTAGGTATAAAACGACCAGATATTTTGACTTCATCATAAGATGCTAAAGATTATTTGCACAATATCGATCAGGCATTATTGCACGGTGGCTCTGGATGTTTCTACTCCAGACTCAGTCCACTGCTTCCGCAGGTCCCCCAAGGTCTGGAATCGGTCCTTCTCCACAATCTTCCTCAGGGTCCGGTCACCTCTTCTCGTTGTGCAGCGTTTTTTGCCACACTTTTTCCTTCCCATAGACTTCCCACTGAGGTGCCTTGATACAGCACTCTGGGAACAGCCTATTCGTTCAGAAATTTCTTTCTGTGTCTTACCCTCTCGCTTGAGGGTGTCAATGATGGCCTTCTGGACAGCAGTCAGGTCGGCAGTCTTACCCATGATTGCGGTTTTGAGTAATGAACCAGGCTGGGAGTTTTTAAAAGCCTCAGGAATCTTTTTTTTGGGTTTTCATGAGCTGTATGCCAAAATCATCAGTATTAAAACAATAAAAGACCTGAAATATTTCAGTTGGTGTGCAATGAATCTAAAATATATGAAAGTTTAATTTTTATCATTACATTATGGAAAATAATGAACTTTTTCACAATATACTAATTTTTTGAGAAGGACCTGTATATGAACTTCGCAATGTTCGTTTTACAATTAGTAGCCTATATCTACAGAACTGCAGGGTCCATCTGCTGGCCAAATGCAGGCAGGACATATCATAAAATAATATTAGTCACTTCATTTTACCACACTAGGATTGAGTTTTAAAATTTGCGTGGGATCTGTTCAAACAGCACTATTGTGGCAATCATTTATCATCCTTAATATCATAAATTAATTCCACCAACACCCATTTAAATAAAAATATTTTATTAGATTTTTAGATTTATATGATTTAGATTTATTGGATTTATATGATTAAATACGTAAACGCAGATCTCGCACCACTTGAAAATGTTATTTGTTTATTTATTTATTAAAATTATAAAACATAAACAAATTAAAATGTGTGGTTCTTCCCTGTCCTACATCAAAACAACTCAATCTCAGTAAACCACAATAACCACATGTCACCTGTAGATTTAGATGATTGATAAACACGCACATTTCAGTTCATTTGATCTATCAGTGTTTTAAATAAGTTGTCGAATCGTTTAAATCAATGCTCACGTTAATGTCCGCGCTGCGGACTCCTCCCCGTTTGGAGCGACCATGCAGCTCCGTACACAACATCATTCAGAGCTGCTCCTCTCAGGCCGCTGGGGGAGCACACTACACGGGACGGAGAAAAAAGTCAAAGGGTTAACTTGGATACACACGCGGCGGTGTTTTGATTAAAAAACCCATCCAACTGCACACTGAAACGACTTTGTTATTCACGGGAAGAATTTCCCTTGATATGGGATTTGTTTGGAAAAGTACACACGCGCGTAGTTAAAGGATATAACTCAGTATGCGGCAGTTTTGAAACAAAGGGGTCTGGAGCGCCGTTGTATCAGTGGTAAGACGCGCTGTTGTTTTAATAAAGAGCGTTATATTGTTTCCTATAATGTTTCATTTTCCGTTTCTATTTTAGTTTGGATAGTCATAGTTGGGATTAACGCGTTTAAACCGAAACTCTTCGCTTTATTCCTTCACAACTCTCACGTATCCTTGATATCGCTGTAATAAGGGTCTCGTGGCGTGCCGCAAGGCTAGATGTGCGGCGCCGGTCACTTTCATTTGGTCCGATTTATTTATTTCAGTTTTTTTAGAAAGCGACCTAAAGATAGGGAAAGTTTATCGCTAGATTTTATTTAGGTAATTCGTTTAGTCTTCCTCAAATTAATAGGATAAAGTCGTGCTTTTCGGCGAAGCAGCTGTTGGAGTTGAGCGTGAGATGCTTGAACTTTGCTGGACGACTTCAAGCTCAGCAAATTTAGAAAAGAGTTGCCCACAAGCGCCCGCTTATCTTATGTCTTTAGTTCCCCTGAAATACTTTTTCTCTCAAACAAACCTGAAATAGAAGTAGTGTGGTAGAATCCGTGCCTAAACTGAACAGGAATTGCTGCTTTCACCCTCTCACTCTTGTGTTTAAGGATTGGGGCCCTTTCTGGATGGGAAAGATGGAATCAGAGGGGCAGTGGTGGAAAAGCCAGCTTGCGGCGGACATCCATCAGGCTCTGCGAATTAAGGTGAGTTGTAATAAACAGCTTTGCATTCATCATAGGATATCACAGTGCAGTTTTAATCAAAATGTCCAGGTCCCCAATGGCTCGATTGCCACACGTTGAACCAGATTCAGCTTGACTTGTCCAAGCTTTGATGGGGAAGTGTGAAATGTCACACAGCCCTCAGAAAACATCCTCTGATTGTGGCCTTATAAAGGGTCCTGGCTAAAGCACCGTCTAGTATTGTCTGCATTCATTTTGAAAACACATTTCCCTAATAATCATATTGAATATCATTTACAACCAAGAACCAGGACCGTGTGCAAAGCCATTAAGGTGGTACAGCCTACTTTTAGCTTTAGCTTTATTAACCTATTTTCCTAATTTATTTTACTTTAAAAGTGCTGTGATTTATATAGTAATAACACAGAATTATAATCTTAAGTATATAATCTTATAATCTAAAGTATTGGACCCTGTCATTTTAGCCACAGTTTTAATCCTTTAGTAAATTACGTAAAAGTAGACCAGAGCTGTTATATCATTATTGGTAAAAAATTTTCTTGAAACTGGACACACCTGTGTTGGAGCACTAGGAAATGTATTGCTAAACCATGTGAACTGACAGTGAGGTTTAAGTGCATTTATTTAGTGCACTCTGTTGTCTTTTTATTGTCCATCCTGTTTATTGCGGGGTGTTCTCACAACCCTTTTGGAATGTGAAGTGTTCTGTCTGTTTGTGTGTGTGTTTGTACTTGAGTTTGTCTGTTAGCTTTAGATTACTGGACTAAACAATCCTGCTGGGTTTATTCGGCACATGTCAAGGAGTGGCAAAATGATGCATTTGAATGAATGTGGCGTGCATGAACCTTTTTTGGCACATTATTCTCTTCCCCACCTTGGTTAGTCAGAGTTGTATGTGAAATCTAGTGATATGTAGGACTAATGCAATGCAGATGCAAAGTGGTTCAGCTGTTTGGGGAAATATGTGGAGATCGGAGGTTTGGTGTTGGTGGATTTTATTTAGACAGAACAATCTCTCTCTCTGTTCACCAACATGCAATCTTCAGTTGATGTTGAGCAGAAACGTTTAGCTGGTGTAAATCTTTGCACAGATAGGCTATAGTTTAATTCATGTTTTCTGTGGGAGGTTGGCCTACTACATCAATACTGAAACCTAAGAGTCTTTGCGATTAACTGAAGTCTTTGAGGATGTTAATTAGCAGCGTTGCTCTTAATTTTGCTTGTAAATTTTTAAGAACAATGCTAAATTATGCTAAGATATTTCTTCTGTAATTTTATGTTCCTTCACTTTAAATATATATATATATATATATATATATGTGTGTGTGTGTGTGTGTGTGTGTGTTATTTAGTTTGTCTAAAGCAAGCTTCAAGCAAGTCTATTTCCTCTTTTTTGTGTGATGTTCAAGTGCCAATTCCCATTTTACCTGTGTGAAACCCACAAAAATGTAAAACCACAAAGCGGTCAAAAAATGTTTTATTTCCTCTGGCTTTACCTTGTTATATTATTTAATGCTTTGAAAAAGCTTGTTCTTTTAAAAACTGTTTGCATCAAAATATGCAGTTGACAAACTGATCAGCCATTCAAATACAGCAGCTGTAGGGCTGTCTAAATTGCGGGCAGGCCCCACAAAAGGGCTCCTTGAGAGGGTCAGATCCCAGCCCCTCACCCCACGGGGCAGATGGCTGTGAGACATGATGGCTAGGCCTGTAAAGGAAGCAGCGCTCTCCTCAGCCACTATAAAGCAGCAGACTCTGCCTGTAGGACTCATGTCTGGAAAGAGTTTGACAATTTAGCTGCTTATTAAGTGTGACTGGAGCTTTTTCAGGGTATGTTTGAGTTGTAATTTCTGCGCAGTTGGTATTGGATTAACTTTTGAGAATGGCTCTGGTTTCGTGGATTACAGAGCGTGCTGACAAAAGGCAATTATTTTAATGGGCCTCATTCATGAAAATTTTTAAATCTTTCATAAATTTCATAAATTGTCCCTTTGAATGCAGAATGCAATATTTAAAAATAGTTTTGCATAATCATGGTTCATACATTTATACTTTTATTTTTAATTGACCATATATTTTCTAAACCTTTAGGCTAACTAATTTATTTTATTTACTTTACTACTATCTTAACAGAATATACACTATTTTATATTATATACAGAATTTATATGGTTATCACATTTTTTAAAGCTCACAAACTACTGTTCAAAAGTTTTAGTTTATTGTTTAAGTCTCTTATTTTCATCAAGATTGCATTTGGTCAAAAAATATTTAAAAAGCAATATTGTGATGAAGTTTTGTAATTAAATGTAATATAATTTAAAATACAAATAATTTATGATTATCTATATGAATATATTTTAAAATAGAATTTATTTCTGATGGCAAATCTGAAATTTCAGCAGCTATCACATATCCTTCAGTGTCATATGATTCTTCAGAAATCATTCTAATATGCAGATGTGATGCTCAAGAAGTTTCTTATTATGATGTTGTTTCTAATATTTTTGTGTAAACTGTGATACATTTCAGGATTATTTGTTCAATAGAAAGTTCAGAAATCTTTAGGAACATTATAAATATCTTTACTGTCACTTTTGATTCTTGCTGTATTCCGTGATACTTTTTGTAACATAAACCATACATAAAACCATACCATCCTTTTCTCCTTAGGAGCTGAAGTTGCCAACGTACCAGGCCCAGTCTCCACAGATTGGGATGCGGCGGTACTTTGCCGACCTGCTTGCTGTTCTCAGTAACAGATACCAGCTTTGCCCCACGGCACGTCACCTGGCCGTCTACCTGCTCGACCTCTTTATGGACCACTATGATGTAGCAGTGCGGCAGCTGTACGTCATCGCCCTCTCCTGTCTCCTCCTGGCCAGTAAGTCACATATAAATTTGATTGCTCTTTCATTTGCTTACCTGTATCTGATCAGGCAAGTACACTTGTTGCAGGTACTTGAAGTAAAATTTGAATTGCAGAAATTTCATGTTTAGGTGCTCTATTGAACCGAGCGAGCACATCTGATTCTCTGCACTATAGCTGGCTGCTGTATTGTGCTGTGTGACAGCTGTGTGCATAAGAGGCCACGGTCTCCGCTGGCCTCGAGACCCCTGAGTCAGTCTCCAAGGCAACCTATCCAACGCACAAATCAGATAGAGCTCCAGCAAGTTACAGCTGCTTTGGCATGTTGCAAGTCTAACCGACAGTTTCAGGTGGATTGCAAAAGCTTTATTCGGCAGACGGAGAGAGACATTCTTGCAGTGATGCAGAAGTGTCGCCTGATGTCTCCAGTAGATTTATAGTGCAGGAAACAAGGAAGTCTGACTCATAATATATCTGTGCTGTGTAATGTGGCAGGGCATGTTATCAGTGGTGGCACGTCTGCTTGCACACAAACAAAGCCAGAGAGATAAGATAGAGGGGGTGACTTGTGTCGCCATGTGTTGGTGTTTTTCACAGATTAAAATCTGAAACCCAGATTAAGGCGGCCAAAATGACAATTAATGCAGAGTGCTTTCTGCATCTGCACAGTACTGACCTGAATAATTTAAAGGTTGTCTTTATATAGCGAATCTCTCGCTTCATTCTGACCCTCATTACAGCCGCCTCTTGATTGGGGGAGGGTTGTTTTGCGCTGGCCAGCAATTGGCAGTGTTCAGGCATTAATTAATTGTTTTCGACTGAATGAATAATGGCTTTGCTCATGTTTCATGTGAAGATATCCCTCCCTTTCCCTAAGTCATTGATTCAGGCGGCTGTGGGCATTGTTGGGTTTCTCTAAGAATCGCCTGCAGTCAATGTGTCTGGGGTATCCAACCCTACGCTTAAAGCTGAGAGCGTAGCAAAGTTTCCATTCAAACCAAGATTTATTATGACAAATGGAAGAGAGGTGCTGTCTTTGCATAAAACAAAAGGGTTTGTGTGTGTACTTTTGTACTATTTTTCCTAACTTTGTTACAATTCAAATATGTCCAGCCTTTTCGTTATGCTACACTGTCAAATATTGGATTCAAATGGTTTTCTTTGAATTATTACGTGTTTTTGTCTTTCTTTTTGGAACTGGTTGATCAAAGACCTCACTGATCTGTGCTTATGCACCAAGTTTTTGAGAATTTCCAAAATGAAAAAATATTCAAAATTCATACCTTTTTAACTCAAAAACTGCAGTGCCTAAGCTCATATAAGTGGGGCCTATGATCAGTCAGTTCCAAAAAGAAATAAAAACCATTGCTAAACAAAAGAAAACAAGTTTATATAGCATGCTGAGAGATTTACATTTTGACTTGAAACACCAAATTAGATAAAGGATTTTCAGTTCAGCACAAGGGTTAATATTGTTAGTGTGCCTGTCATTGTTCACTAAAACTATTAAAAAATGTTTTTGGTAATTGAAATGAAGCTAAAATAAAATATAAAAATTAGATGAAAAGCTTAAAAATGAGAAATGCTGCCTTACTGAAATTACTAGAATTAAAATTTAAATTAATATATATTAAAGCCAAATAGATATATTAAAAACAAATAAAAATGACAAAAACACAACAAAATTACTTAAACTAAAAATTTAAATGAAAACATAAAATATAGCAATAAAAACTAATTGAAGAGAAATAAATACTGTAATAGTATATAAATAATACTAAAATAACACTGCTGCCCAACTAAAGCTCATTTACTTTGGTTTAAGCTTTTTTTAAGCTTGTGTAATTTGAAGCCAGACTGTAACCCCGTATTAACACAGGATGATCATCTTGAAGGCTGAGTCGGCAGATATTGCGCCATGCCAAGATTTCAGCTGAGGTCAACGTTAAAAACTAGCTGAGTGAAAACATTGCTGTCCTGGAACAGAGGAAATGAATCAAGACTTTCAGATCTAATTTTTAGGTGATAACATTCAGGGATGAATGATGGCTAAATGCAGTTTGAGGATACGCATGGACGAACACTTGAGCTTGATGTTATCAGTGCTATTAGCCCCCCACACCCACCCGCTCTCATTCTTTTAGCTGAGAACTTTGAAGGAGGAGAGGGTGAGATATCAGGCTCATTTCCTCTCCTGAGCTGAGGCGATGGGGGTTTGTTTTGCTAACGCACAGTGTATGTCGTGAAACTCGTTTTTATTAAAGTTCCCCTATTATGGGTTATGAAAGGTTCATATTTTGGTTTTGGGAGTCCCCAACAACAGGTTGACATGCATGCAAGGTCAAAAAACACTTTCGTTGTCTTATAATATGCATTTATTTTTACCTATTTTCTCAAAGACTCACAAATGATTCACTTAACGATTAATTTTTCCAAACACCTCCTTTGCGTGACGCTAATCTGCTGTGTTTGGGCCGATTGGTCTCATTTTCATTTCATTATGCCTGTTATACCTGATAAAGCAATGTTTGTGAGCGCAGTGCTGCTTTGTGTACAGCGTTACCGGAGAAACAGCTATTTTTACCGCTCCAAAAGTGGCACCTAGTGGCAAAGAATGAATTTGCATTTTCATTCAGACCAATCCGAAAAGACCATCAAGTGGAAGGGGAAAATGCTAATGTTTCATGTTGATGTCAACATGAAATGGCTTGGGATTTGTTTTAAAAATGACTCGTTTTAATGATTCAGAGTCGACTGTTTCTTTTGAGAGACAATAACTTTATACACAGTGCACTTTCAGATTTAAAACTTTGATGCTTTCATTCACTTAGAGCTGTGTAACACTGCATGAAAGGTCATTTTCAGAAATACATGATATGGGCACTTTAATATATATATATATATATATATATATATATATATATTAATTAATATATATTAGCAGTGTGTTTTCTGCATTTTGAAGGAATAATGAAAACAAGATGAGGTGAAACCCAAACCCTCTGGTGCTTTTCCATTTTCAGCAAGAAGCCCTGTTGAAATGGTATATCATCCTGTAGCTAATGGAGCTGCAGCTCTCCGTTTTGATGAAACGGTGTAGAGTAGCATGTCAAATGAAGGCTGGCCCTCTCCTCAGAACGATGGGGGGGGGGGGGATGAGGGCCCTGGAGGGGCATGTTTGAACTGAAACACTCAGCAGGGTTCCTGATATTCAGATTAGTGTGACAGATGCCCCCTGAGGTTTGATGCTAATGAAAAGAATTTGTACGCCCCAGATAATTAAGAAAAGACACTGTGCAATGGCTTTTTGTGTCAGCTGGGCATTTTTGACCGTGAAAGTCCACCAGTGTTTCCTGTTCTGCTGCTGAATCTACAGTGACACGACAAAAGAAATTGTATTTTAGATTGATTTGAATGTGATGACGTGAAAGATAATAAATAGGCAACACATTTCTGTTTGTTTTTGTTGGCTGCACACAAGAACAATGGATTCATAGGTTTTGGGTTTGCAGTTTGATCTGATGACACATAATTGCAATTTAATAGTAGTGTACATGTAGTATAATTGTATAAAATATATACAGTACAAAATATTTTATAATTATAATGACATATCATGATAATGTAATAATAGGCTATATAAATAATGTGTTGTAAACTTCATGTTTGTTTGTTTCTTGAACTTTGCACACATTTTCTTTTAATATATGAAGATTATATTCAAATTTTGAAACCATGAATTCATTTGTTTTTGCTACTTTTTTAAAAAGTCTTTTATGTTTATATTTTTACTTTTTCAACACAGTTATATTTAGCCTACTTTGTTCAAGATTCAGATTTTCAGACTATCATGAAAACTTTAGACTATTATATCATGAAGATTGATATACATCTTGTAAAATAGCTTACATATTTAAACAAAAAGTGAATTTATATGAATTTATAATCAATGTTAGAAACTCTTGTGCTGCTTAATATTTTTGGGACCTGTGATACGTTTTTCAGGATTCTTTGACAAATAAAAGGTTAAAAAGAACAGTGTTTATTCAAAATAGATTTTTTTTTTGTGCTACAATATACAGTAATATTCAAAAGTAATTTTCTTCTTTCTTTTTTTTTCTTTTTTAAATTCTGTTCTTTTTAACACTTTATTCACCAAAGAAAGTATCATAGGTTCCAGAAAAATATTAAGCAGCACAACAGTTTCAAAACTGATAATAAATCAGCATATTAGAATGATTTCTGAAGGATCATGTGAGACTGAAGACTGGAGTATTCACTGATGAAAATTCAGCGCTGCGTCACAGAAATAAAATATATTGTAATGTATATTAAAATACCTTTCCCCATACCTGGCCTTTACGCTTTCTTTCCCTAGCCCCTGATTTACTAATAAATAGAGAGCAAAGTGAGATTGTATTGCTTTTTTTAAATGTCATTTTATTTTCCTTTGTTGTTCTTGGAGCTAGCATTTATAATTGTATTTTGTGTTTGACTCCGAGAATAAGGAAGTTTTTGATTAATTTTGGTCTCTGTTAACAGTTTGAAACTATTCTATTGGCTTTCTTTTTTTGAATCTCTCTGATTGAATAGCATCAATAAAAAAGTTAAACTATAAAGTATATTAAAATAGGAAACCAATTTTAGAAATTGCAATAATATTTCACAATATTACTGTTTTTTTTTCTGTATTTTTGATCAAATAAATACAGCCTTGATGATCATAAGAGACTCCATTAAAAATCGTACTAATCCCAAATTTTTTGAATGGCCGTGTACGCTGCTGAGAACCTAGAGCCAGTGTGAAAACTGTGATTTTAAGAGTTTTTGCAAAAGTGCTCATAGCTGAAGAAACCTAAGGTTAATCTCAGAGGTTACTTCAAGTAAATATTTTAGGTCGTAGAGGTTTGTCTGGGTGAACATCTGGTGTAAAAAATACTTGCTAAATCTGAGAGAGCGCTTATTGAATTGCCATCTGACTCTTGTAATGACTGGGTGTTTATGTCAGCTTGTAGTAGTTAAGATGCTTATTAACAACAGAAGTTTTGTTGTAATAAATCATAAAGTATTATTAAAATAGTGTATTAAAAAATTTGCATGTCCATAGAATTTATGTGTTAGTTTTTGAAACTCAGTGTTTTGATGTAGAGGCCTGATAGTGCTTGCGTTTCATTTAAGACAAAGTCTCTGTGAATGAAGGTGTGACCTTGGATTCTCTTTGCTGTTTGGACTGTTTCTCCACGCCAGCCAGCGATCTGAGGGGGACTGTGAGTGCTCAAGCATGAGCCGTAGAAGTCAGAGGTCGTGGGGCCTTTATTGTTGAAGCATTAGACTGCGGGGGAAGCAATACTACAGAGCCTTGGACTTTGGGGAAAAGATATTAACACCTAGCACCTAGAGTCAGGAAGGGAAACGAAGAGAACAAAGGAATTCAGCAGAGAAGGGCTAATTCACCATGAGGCAACTGTGTTCTCTCTTTACAGGAATTCACAAAATGAATTAATGATGTCAATGCAAATCCTTTTAAAAAAAATAAAAAGTATGTGAAAAGCACAGAGATGCATTGTTCTTATATCAAGAATGTCTTAGATCTTAGTGATATCTGATCATTGGAGCTTAATAAAAAGGTATAAAATGTGCTTGCTTTCATCCGTAACACATCACGATGAATCTGCATCGTGATATCTCTGATGTGATGTCTGGATAATCCATGCATTCATATTTTAACATTGTAATTGAAATCAAGCAAATGAAATGCTTTAGCTCAAATACTTGTTTGTCTTGGCTCAGGTAAGTTCGAGGAGAAGGAGGACCGTGTGCCCAAACTAGAGCAGCTGAACACTCTGGGCTTCATGTGCAGTCTGAACCTCACCCTCAACAAGCGTGACCTCATCAAGATGGAGCTGCTGCTGCTGGAGACGTTCGGCTGGAACCTGTGCATGCCCACACCTGCCCACTTCATCGACTACTACCTCCACGCTGCTGTCCAGGAGGGGGATCTGCACAACGGCTGGCCCCTCTCCTCCCTGTCCAAGACCAAAGCCTTCATGGACAAATACACGCACTACTTCCTTGAGGTTTCGTTGCAAGGTGAAAAAGTCACTGTTTTTTTTTGTTTGTTTTTTTGTTTTTATATATATATACACACACATACATTTGAATTAGGGCTGAAACGATTCCTCGAACTTTATTTTGCCAACAAAAATAATTCCAAACAGGCACAGTGCTGGTTTGTGTCTCTAAGCAACATGATGGTTTTTCGTTCCTGAATCAATCAATCATTTAAATTAATCGGTTCAATCGCAATGACTCACTTATTAACAGTGACTTGTTGCTACCTGCTGGTGGATTCAATTTCACATTTAAAGTATATTTTTGTTTTTAAAATAATTGTAAATATCAGTATTCAATGTTTTAGGTTTAAAATAACAACATGTTATTTACACATTTGTAACTGCAGGTTAAATGCATTCATGTCCCTCTGAGCTGAATTAAATAGTGTAAATAGGCCTACATCAAAATGCCTCTTCAGATGCGGCTTCTGTGTTTCCTCTGCATTACAAAGATTAATTTTGATACTGATATCAATTGTTTGGTAACAGCCCAAATGTCTTACAAACTGATTAAATGTAAGAATTTAACTCAAAAGATGGTGCACACTTTTAGAAAAAAAAGGCTTTATAAAGGTAAAAATGTCAATTTAAACTTATTGGAACAGATTAATTTCTATCACTGCTGTGAACTGATCAGCACACAGAATATGAAGGATATCAAAAACAAGTTTCACACACACACCTACACCTCAATATGTAAAGGGACATTTAAGAGGGTTTATTCTCCAAATAACTCTAATTTCATGTTGCAGAAATATGTTTAGAAATTGTGTATGGTCTCTTGTTCTTGTTCCAAGTTACCTTCCTGTCCACTGATTTTTACAAAAGCCACAAAGCTTTCCAAGAAGACAGTAACGGCTTGTCATGCTTGAGCTTTAGTTAATCTGAAATTTAAAAGTTAAGTTGCATGACATAAATGCAATGTTTAGGTATTATTATTTTGATTACTATTGGTTTTAGTTTGTACTGTTTATCTTTTTTTTGTGAAATAGATTTTTGTATTTTTATTTCTTAAAATTTTTTTTTATTTTATTTATTTTATTATAGATATATTTGTATTTGCATTTTGAATGTAATTTGGCAATTAAATGGGTTTAGTTTTCACGGTTATTAATGTATGCAATTTCAGCAATAAAAATTTAAATTTTTCTAAAAAGAAAACAAATTAGTTGTTTATTTTAAGAGCCCTATCTTATTATCTCTTGTATATTTAGTATTGCTCTTTAATAAAGAAAAATTACTTATCTGATTAATCGATTGAATAATCTGTAGAATACTCAATTACTAAAATAATCGATGGCTGCAGCCCTAATTTGAATGTTCTCTTAAAATTAAGTAATAATGATGAAACAGAAAATGTAATTTGAGAAGATAATCGATTCAGATTGTAAATTTGATAAAATGACTTCTATAATACACCACAGCTAAAAAGATTTGGTTGGGTATTTTTTTTTTTTTTTTTAGGTATCTTATGCTCCCCAAGGCTGCATTTATGTGTTCCAATATACAACAAAACTGTAATATTGTCACATATTGTTACAATTTAAAATAACTGTTTTCTATTTTATTTTTTTTAATTAAAAGCTATCTAATATGCTGATTTGGTGTTCAAAATGTTCTTATCAGTGTTGAAAACAGTTGTGCTGCTTTATATACTAGTGGATTCTTTGATGAATATGAAGTTAAAAGAACGCTATTTATTTAAATCTTTTATAAAAATGATTTTTTTTTTTTCAAAAAAGACCCTAAAGACCCCAAACTTTTGAACAGCAGTGTTATTATATTAATGTACAATAATGCAAAATAGTCAATTTACTAATACCTGTGACATTCACTAAATTATTAATATACAATTCCAAATTGTCAGTGTTTAATGTTTTTATTTATTTTTGACTATTTAACTTTTTTTTAAACTTGTTGGAAGAGCCGCAGAAATAATGTTAACGTTACATTTCCTATAATGTTATTTTTAACTTATTCAAACTATTTAATATAAAGTATCTATAATATGAATTTTAATGCCTGTTTTATATTATTTCTATGCTTAATAAATTAATTACCATGAATTCATATCACCTATATGTCAGTTATTGATGACTTATTAAGCATACTGATAACGCAAGTTTCAAGCCTAACAGTCTCTTAACCGTGGTAAAATCACTGAGGATATAACATATCATGTTTGTGTGTGTCTTTGTTGTAGATCATGCCTTCCTGAGCTTCAGGCCTTCTCAGGTGGCAGCTGCCTGCATAGCTGCATCCAGAATCTGCCTGCAGATCTCCCCCAGCTGGACCACTGTCCTCCACCTGCTCACGGGCTACTCCTGGGATCATCTGACGCAGTGCATCCAGCTCATGTTACTGTAAGAGCGAACCACAGTATATGCTCGCATTCTTAGAACACAATGTGCCCTGAAGTAAACCACACATGCTGCACCTCACCCTGCTCTTTTGTTTCGTTTTGCAGCGCTCACGACAACGACGTAAAAGAAGCCAACAAATCCAAATCTTCCCCTTCCGCCAGTCAGAGCCTCCAGCCGCAAGCTCACGTCCCCCACAGCCCCGCCACCCCCTCTCTGCAAAGGCAGCCCGCCTCCAGCTCCCAGCAGCTGCTGCTCCAGGCCAGCAGTTACCCGCAGCTCTCCCAGCACTCGCCGGCGTTATCCCAGCTGCACATGCTGGCCGACTGCCAGGCCCTGGGACCGGTGGGCTCTCGGGAATATCTGCAGCCCCACCAGGCCGGTCTGCTTTCGGCCTCGATGCCGGCCAGCTCTTTCGCGTCTTTCCCCAGCTTGGCGTCGGGGCTGCGAGTCTTGCCCCTCCAGGGTCCCATCTCCATGCAGGTGAGCATGGGGCCCGAGCGCCACTGCCTCGGTCTGACTTACGGGAGCGGCTGCTTGAGTTCCCACCACACGTTCACAGCCAGCTGCTTCGACAGGTGACGCCAGGAGAGGGAGGACAAACTCAACCTGGGGCTTCCGCCGTCCTCCGCCCTCTCTGCTGCCCCCGAAGGGCTTCGTCTCGGACGCCGACGAAGACTTTCCAAACAGAAAACCAACAGTCGAGTGGATCCAACTGAGGTCATAGTATTAACTTGAGAACTGTTTTTTTTTTTTTTTTTTTTAGCATTTGGGTTTTTATGAACTGAGGATGTCTATTTTTTAAGCTTATTTAGCCAAGTGAGGACCTTCTTCCAGTGCCACAAGCTTAAGACTTGGGGATCCTTTTTTAAGCACACAGCCTTAAGAAGAGAAATCAAGTCGATCCGCATTCCATCCCACCAGCATTTTCAAACAAGTCCTTGAACTTTCACACTGGATTTGCTGTACGGTCCTTTAATGCTGCTGCCTTTTTATATGAACTGATGGCTTTACGATCAAGAATCCTGTCTCCCTTCTGGTCTTGTTTACAGTGACATGCCACATATCAGGGATGTACAGATTTCTTTAATACGAACACACAACAAACCATTGAACCAGCTGATGTTTGTATGAAGTAGCTTCTTTTGTTCTCGTCTGTATTTCTTGCCCAAGTCTTCAGAGAAGGTTGACGTTACGCTGAGGTTCCAGTTCCCTCAAGCAGATGGAGGGAGAAGCCCCAGGGGATGGAGGCATCTGTGCTCCCCTCTTTTCCATGCTGGAGGAAACCATGCTTTACTAGTCCCCCCCGGGGGGGAAATAGCCATGATCACCCTGCGGTTCTGCCGTGTGCTATGAAGATGACTTGATTGTGCTGTACCTCTTCCCATCAGACACTGTGGCTCGTAAAGATTACCTCACTGTTACACTGTCATTCACATTTACCTCCAAGGTCATGCTAATAACTAGTTTAACCTAGTTAGAAAAGATGGTTCTGCTGTTACAGCTGTAGCGTCATACCTTTAGGTCAACATTTTAATCTTGTTTCTGTTAAGCAGACGGTCCAAAACATTATTATTATTATTATTATTATTGTAAACTAAAGATAAGATTAACCAAACATGTTACGTTTTTTTCCTTTTTTTAGTGTCCTTTTTTGTTGTTCAGAGGGTTCTTAGACTACACAATGAATTTCTTTATGTTGACTGGCCTTAAGACCAAAGTGTCTGCTTTACGTCCTGCTGAATGAGAAGCTTTTTCAACCACTTTACTGGACTTTGGATCAAAATCTTTCTCCTATAGTCCTGAACTTTGAACTACCTCAATATATTGCCATTTACGTGCTGATTCTGCAGGGCTCGTCTTTTCATTTTATTTCTTCTTCTCGATCGGTCAAATCATTCAAGTGCTTTTTTACCCAGAACGTAGTTTTTTTTGTGTTGAAGTCCCGTGTTTTGTATAGGTAGAGAACTGTGTTCACTGTAACAGACACGCACTGTTTGATATTTCAAGTCATTCTCTTGTTGAAGCCTCTGTGTGTGCAATATGTAATCATTAGTTTGTTACTTTTTAGACTGTATATTTTTATTTTGTACCACTACTTTTTTTTTACAATGTAGAATTAGTTTTTCGTTGGTTTGGTTTGTTTTAACATGCTATTACTGCTTGCATGCAGTGATTTATTTTTCCACCAAGAAAATGTTGCACATTGCAACCAATGTCTCCTGAATCTCTAGACATTTAGTAGACTAGAGAAAACTGATTCTGCTCATTCAATGATCTTATGGGTTTATTTAAAAGCCTGTATTTGGGAAGGGAAGGGGATAGCAGGTGTAAATTGGATGAAAACCCCAGAAATAAAATGGAAAAAGCACAAAAGCTTGGTAAATGTTTCATTCATGTGTGAATCATAGACGCTGGATTTGCATGGCTCGGGGCGAGTTGTTTCATATGAATGTCTGGACTCATTGCACATGAAAAGGTCTTTGGTGGTGGTGAGGGGGGGGGTCGTGTTTATGTGGCTCCACCCCAAATACCACCGCCCTCCCCCTTCCTCCTTCCTATGTAACGCGCTGGACTGAAGACAATGGGGGAGATTCCTGCCCCACATGGTGGTTCTTCCTGTCACTAAACACCACTAAACAAATAAAGCGCATCCAACTGAGCACCACTGATCGTATCATAGATAAAAGCCATTGGGCTCAAAGAACAGCCGACAATAGATACAGTAGTTTTGGTGTGATGGACAAAATGTGATTTTTCTGTAAGTGGGTGTTTTAAGGAAACATCTGTGTCGTGCAAAAGACCGAGAAGAAGAATTGGACTTGGGGGTTTTGGACTAACTGAGTTGGTAGTTAAATACAGTCCTTAAAACTAATTGAGACAGCCATGATTTAGCTGGGTTAACGTGTTAGTCCTTAAAGGGATAGTCACCCAAAAATGAAAATGATATTTTACTAGCTCTCATATCGTTCCAAACCTGTCTTCTTTACAAAAGAAGATATTTTGAAGACTAACCTATTTTTTACGGTTTCAAGTTCCCTTTTACTTCCATTGTATGGACAAAAAGTACATTTGAAGTCAATGAATGAAAACTATTGGGTTTCAACGTTCTTCAAAATATTTTCTGTCTTTGTTAAGAAGAACAAAGTAAGTCTTACATGTTTGTAATGACTCAAGGGTGAGTTTTTCATTTTGGGGTGAATGATCTCTTTAAAGACCTTGAAAAACCTTTCTTGACTTGAGGAGCCTTATATAACTGTTCTTTTAGGAGGCCATATAATTTTATAGGCTGTAAAATTGGTTTATAGTTTAAAAAAAAAAAAGTTTAAATATTAGCATTTCTTATACATCTATCATTTTGCTTCAGAAGACTTGATTGATTCGTCAACTGCGATCACTGGATTCCTGTCATGTCCGTTTTTTAGGCATCGACTCTATATTATATGGAATCATTATTTTTCTTAAAATCTTAATTTGTGTTCATCTGATCTGGTATGGCCTAAGTAAATTATTTTTTTAGGTGGAGTATCTATTTAAACTGTAAAGAATGAATTCTTGATAGGTGGAGCTTGCTGGACCGTTGCGGATTAGGGCTTTTATCGATTTAATTAAAGAGATTGGGTGGCTAGCAGACAGAGAGAGGGGACCTCCCTTTGTGCTGGAGCCTGGTGGGGGGTGCATGGGCAGGCCCTGGGAGGTGGGCCACATGTCTGAGTTGGTGTGATGATGAAGAGACACAGAATCGGACGGGGGGCGGGGGGTTGAGAGCTGGCAAAGGGGCAGTTGGGTAATGGATCATTTTCACAACCTTTGTTTGCAAAGCAAGGCAGGGGGAGGGGCTGGCACCTTTTGACTTAATTACCAGGAGGGGGTACCTCTAAACTGAAGCGTGCCCTCGACTGCTTTTGTTTTATTTATTTTTTTATTCATGCTAAATCTTCAAATGGATATTTAGCTTCTTTATATATAGAGCAAGAGAGAGAGGTTTAGAATTAACAGTGTTTTGGCCAGTTAATGATTAAACATGCTACAATTTTGTAATGAATTAATTTTATTTGTTCATATAAAATTTTATTTTATTATAATATTTTATTTGTTATTTATTGAAGTTTAAATCTTAAAGATGCCTTAAAATCAAGAACCACATCCTTATTAATGTTTTAATGTATTACCATCAGTTTTTATTATTTTATTTCTTAAGAATGTTGAACTCACCATCATTCTTTATTAGTTTTGCCCTCAGTATTTTATTTTCCTTTATTTTATTTTGTTTTGAACATTGCTTAAGAATATCTTAAATCAGGCCACACCTCCTTTATGTATTACGGTTGCCCTCAGTATTTTTATTTTATTTGTTAATTAAAAATCTCTTAATCTTTAAAAACCTTAAAAATTGCCTTGAAAAACCAAGTACCCATCCATCCTCCATGTGCTATTAATATATTTTATTCACTTGTAATGTTCATTTTAGTTGTTGCTTAAGAAAACCTTAATCTTAAAAAAAGGTATCTTGATAAATCAAGCCTCCACCTGCTTTCTTTGTTATGAGTGTTTAAAAAAAAAATGCTTTTGTCTTTGTTAGAGACTGGCCTGCAGGGTACATGCAGGATTGAAGTGTGGACTGCCCTCCTGTGGTGGTCAGGCAGCCAGCAATCATTCTAATTGGATTAGATATTTTATCTCTTTAAAATGTGACATTATTGGATGCTCATTTCATCATTGAATCACTTCATGCATTAGCAGGATGAAGTAGAAAGATCAGGAGACATTAGTCAGTTTAGCTCATTACACTTTATTCAAGTAAATGAGAGGTCAGAGCAGAACAGGGTCATTTATCTCAGTAATGCAGTTAGATCTTCTTGCTTGTACGTACAAAAACAACTGGACCACTAGCACCAGTGACTGTGGAGGTCTGCAAAGCAAAGCAAAAGTACTTTAGCTACTGTACAAGCAATAAAACTCATTTCACAAAGTCAAATATCATGATATCTCACCTCCACCAGCTTTCCACCGCTGATCTCAGATGTGTGGTGGTACTTGGGGAAACTTATGGCCAGCTTGCCCCCGTCCATGGAGACTATGCCCTAGTGAGGACATGCAAATGTGAGTTTTCATCACTTGCATAATAGCCTTCAAGAATCTCACTGAAGTCATTGTAGCTTCAGTCTGATCTCTCATGAAAGTTACGATGTCCTACCTTAAATTTCTTCCCTCCAACAGTCTCCATGTCACTCTCTTTGCCAACGGTGAATTTGTTGGTCACAACATGGTTATTTGGGTAGAACTGGATCCATGTGAAATCATCTCCATTCTGGATGACCTCTGTCACAAGTTTGAAGTCACGGCCCTTTGAGATGACATCATCGGGGATACCTGAGGAGTACGGGACCGAATCAGCATATTAGAATGATTTCTAAAGGATCATGTGATGCTGAAGACTGCTTACAATTCGGTTGTGCCATCAAGTAAATTACATTTTAAAATTATGTTAAAATGTACTGATATTTCACAATATAACTGTTTTTGCTTTGCATTTGGTTAAATAAATGCTGCCTTGGTGAGCGTAAAGAGAGAATTGTTTCAGAAACATTCAAAAATCTTTATTATTCCATAATTTTACCAGTAGAAGTTGAAATTTAAATGTGTCCTCCTAAAAATAAAGATTCCAAATCAGAATTTTTCCAGCGATGCCATAGAAAAAACAATAATTTATAGAATTTTTTTTAGGTTCTTAAGACGTGCTTGCAAATGAGACCAGAACATGTAGGAAAACATTTTCTTGTCCAAAGCAATTTATAGTACAAGGACAGTCTAAACTAGAGCAACCTGGGATTAAGTGCATGGAAGTGCAGCCAGAAATTCTCAAGTTACAGCAATTCAAAAATCATCTTTTCACGTTTGAATAAACTCTTCTACTGCACTCTTTAAAATAAAGGGGGTTTTTCTTTGTGTGAAGAACATTTTGGTATTCTAAAGAACCTTATTCTTCTATAAAGAACCTTTTTTTTGTAATGGAAAGGTTCTGTGGATGTTAAATGTTCTTCAAGGAACCCTATGAAGAACTTTTATTTTTAAGAGCGTGGCTTTCCGCCATCAATAGAGCAAAAATCAGTTGTTTGAAAAGTTGCAGCTTACCAATCAGTTTGCAGAACTCTTCGTATCCATCCTGAGATACAGTTTCCCACTTTCCGTTGAAAGCCATGGTTTGGGCGTTGATTGTAGAGCAGAGAGAAAGCGCAAGCCGAGAACTGAAGTACTGATGGGTGAAGTTTCCTGCTCTTATATACCCTACCGATCTTCAACTCTGTCTCTTTTTTCATGATATTATGGGCACACCATCACCATAACCAAGCCATAAACTTTTACGATGGCCTTACAAAAGCACAAGTCATCAAGTGCATGACCGCACGGCTGGTTACCTGGGTAGCAATGATGTACCGTACATGGGCAATGAAGGATAATCATTCATGCTTAAAATCTTTTCCAATACAGTGTGTACAGTGACCCAACACTGGATATAATGGACATAGCACTTGCCATCTATATGGTCAATATTCACGACAAACAGATGATTAATGGGAGTAATATAGCAATATCTCCCATTTGTGCAGACTATCTCTTATAATGAACCAGCTACAAAACAGGTTTTAGATTGCAGCTGTCGAGCCTGAAGCTTGGTAGTCCTGAAGGCCATCTGCCTTGACCTTGTTTTTGAAAAGATAGAAAGCGCTTCATGTCAGACTGAACTATATGTTCCAGTAGATAGTGTTTCATACCCACACAAATCGTTCATACATCTAAAAAACTCAACTAAGAGGGTTAAAAAAAAAATCAGGATATGCTATTCTTTACTTTGAATTTTCTCCCAAAAAAATGACATTTCTGAAAATTGGAACATCAAAGATATTTTGAATGGAAGCCAAAGGGCTCCAGTGTTGTTTGATTCCCAATGTTCTTTCAAATCTCTTCTTTTGAGTTTCTGCAGATGAAGGCGAGTAAATGATATAAGCATTTTCATTTTTGTCTGGAGTATTCTTAAAATTATTCGATTAAAAACACTGTAATCAGATGAACCGTCTTAAAACTGAGTGTCTGTAAGTTTAAAGGAGGGAAATCTGTGCCACAGGCCAATGCCCTTCAGCACATAAACCTCTGCAGAATACAGCTTTCATTGCGTCATCTCCCTTCCCCTTGGCCTTACATTTTCATTTTTTTTCTCAAGTCTTATGTTGAGATTTACAGATAAATTTCAGCTTCAAAGATCTCTACCACACACAAATCTAGCAGAATGATGAGCGGAAGAGAGATAAAAGCAGGATCAGAACAGGATGAGCTCTCTTTTTCACTTCCAGAGCTAGCTGCAAGCTCTCACCTCTGAAAGCACACATTGATTCTTGGGGAACGGGCACTTCTGAAGCATCAAAAGGTCATTATTATCAGTGAAGTTGAGGTCTATCATGGGATAGTGCTGCAAGGAAGATTTTTTTTTCTTCACTTTTGTTGTGAATATGTAGCTACAACAGCATAATACAATGCAAATGCAGTTTCAAATGATAATAATAAAAAATTGTATTGCACTTTATTGAATGGATTAGGAAAGCTGATATATTAGCAAACAGACTGGTAAACCCCTGCTTACTAAATGACACAAGCAGGTACTTTTCATATCTCCCTGAAGAGCATATTCACTTACATTATATGGTATGATTGCAAAACACTCGTTAAACTGTGTCCTTCACAATATAGTCTCCAAACGAAAAGTTTAATGAATGAAAACCACATAGTGAAACATAAACTTTTATAACACCACCATTCTTTTTCAAATGTCTGTGGGTTTGACAATAAATGTGTCATGTTGAAACATTATATGGTGACCAATTGCTTTTGCAAAGAAATCTGATTGCCTGCAGTTTCTTCATGAAATCAGAACATTTACCAATTATTTTAACTGTTTTTCAGCCATGGAAGCTTAAACCATTTTGAAAATGTGCAAGATGTACTTTCATTTTCAGAGAAATTCAAATCAAGTCCTCTTTAGAGGAGTTCATTCACTGTAGCTGAGCTTTCTCTTCACAGAATGAAAGAGGGAGTATCATCAGACAAGAGGAAAGGTGAAAGGTCAGTGCACTGATGATCAGTAGGTCATTGAATATACAATGACATGTAGCCGCTGATTAAGATGAGCTTATCAAATATGCAAAAGACTTCTGAAAGCTAGATGGCATTGGCACACATTAAAATTTTATGAATCAATACCACCCTTTAGCTCATTAAATAGCTACATTTTACAAGTGAAATTATCCATTAACCAAATGGTTCATAGTTCATTGCCCTATGAACCATTTTAAATAAAACACATTTGTAAAAATGTGAATAAAACCCAAATTTTCAGAGAGTGTTTCACTCAGATGACATTGTGACATTGAGGGAATATTATTATAATATTCATATTTTGAAATAGTTTTTATTTTTGTAATTTCGGTTTTCATTTTAATTTTAGTTTACGTTTTAGTACATTTTTATAAACATTTTTTATTATGTGTAATAATTCAACAACAAAAAAAATTAACTTGGTTGCAAAATCAACATTTCTCGTTTTCGTTTGTGTTTTTAAATCTTTCGTCTAATATCTATATTTAATTTAATTTGATTTCAACTTTAATTTCAAGATTTAGTTAATGACAACACTAGTTGGCAATAACAACGTGTAAGAAGATAAAAAATGGACCACGCCAACAAACCCTGACGTAAATATACAACTCAACATCGCCCCTGGTGGCGCCAAAGTTGTATCTTCATAATAAAGTATATTGACATAATAGAAGCCAATCACAATAGTGTTTCAACAGATTTCCTTTGAAAGGCAAGAACATGAGCCAACCGATGAAAACCGCACGTTGAAGCAGCCAATGGGAAGTGTCAGTAGTTGTAAGTGGGCGGGCTCTTATCTTCTCAGGAGGACAGGGCCAAGTAGTAGTTGCAAAGCGGAAAGAAAATGGCGGCCGTGGCTGCGGAGCCAGGAGCTGCTGCTGCATCAACAACAACAGCGGGGGACGGGGTGGACTACGAACCCGAGCCAGGAGAGCATGTGGTCGACCTAGAGGCCCACTCCGTCCCGGAAATGGAGCTTTGTCACCTACCCGAGAATGTGGATGCAGTTCAGGAATGCAGCCAGGTCCAAATGGAAATCAGAAGGCCGGACCTTCAAGCCGCGGGAAAAGCCCTCGTTGCCCATGCGGACGGAGAGCGCACCGAGACGGGGGGGTCCTGGGGCCGCCTGGGCACAGCCGAGCAGCCCGTGCATATGGACTACAGGTGCACAGATTACAAGGAATCCTTCTCGCCGAATGTGGAGGCTGCAAACGAGGTCGGTGCTCTCGAATCCAGCCCCTGCCTTCTGCTCCCCAGCTCCATCCCAGACTCCCAGCGCTCTGTGGTCTTCTTGCATTCCCTTCCCGCTCAGGTTCCGTCGGAGCCCAAAACCGGACTGTCTCTGGCTGTCGAATACGACTCCAGTCCCGCGTCAAGCCATCCTACCGATCTGGAGTGTGAACTCATAGGCTTCACGCAGCCGGACCCCGAACCCGCAACCGATGCTCCCGGGTCGGAACTCAAAACTCACGAGGATGCTTTCCATGACATCCCGCACCCCTCGGACCACCTAACCTCCCTGTCCGCTGCGGAGGAGACCTCGCTGGGAGAATCGGTGGGTCAGAGCTGCATGAGTGACTTTTCTACTGTTTCCAGTAAGGACTCTCCCGAACTTCCAGCGGAGGTGGATCAGTCGCTCATCTCAGCAGCAGAGGCGCAGGAAATGCGCTCGCATCCTCTTCATCAGCAGAGCTTCAAAACGGACCTCGGCGAACCCGACAGGGAGTCAGAGGAGACGAAAGACCCGGTTCTGTGTCCGGCGGAGCCCGGCGCCGTCGAGCGCCTGATGCTCGGCTCCGAGGTTCGAGTCACGCTGGACCACATCATCGACGACGCGCTCGTGGTGTCGTTTCGCTTGGGCGAGAAGATCTTTTCTGGGGTACTCATGGACCTTTCGAAAAGGTAAACATGGCATTTGTGCAAAGAAATTGCAGTTTATACATCCAGCATACTTCCCAAAGTTGGCTTTCGTAGCTGTCAGAAAGATAAACAGTGTATTCACCATTACATATTGGTTTAGAAATAATCTGTTATTTCATAAACTATCACCATAATTTGGATTATAGCTTTATTCTTTATAAAAAATTAAGCCATTTATGTTACTGTTTTTGTCTGTTCTATTTTACTGGTTTACTCGTTTTATTCTTCTAAATTAATTCTGTATATAAAAGCTTTATTGTACAAGGGAAAATACATATTTTGGTTGGTGTGACCAGCCACCATCTTTTATTATTATTATTATTATTATTTTTAAATAACATTTTAATAAACTGTGTAAATAGTGACATGCAACTGATTAAATTTACAAAGTAATCCAGGTCATAAAATGACATTACACAAGAATAAACAAAAACGTTGAAGTCGCTCATTACAGGACACGGCTGTCACTACTTTAATTTTCATGTCACCCATAAAACTGCTTGTAACTAGGTATTCATGACCGTAATATCCGGGGGGATAACAGTGTTATGCTGGTGATTAACACCCTACAAATTGCTCCCACAGTTTGTCTGTCTCAACACCCTCGTTCACACATTTTCTCTGGGTGTCAGGGATGAATCATGGCAGAGCCCAGCTTATAGTTGGATCTCCAGTCTCAGATCAGTTCTCTCTTTAGATAAGTCAACATGAAACATTCTTGTGAAACTGCTGTGTAGGGAATGTGTCCTGAAGAGCCTGTGTCGTAACATTGTTAGGAAGTGATTACATCACCTGGATATGATCAACCTGGACACCTTAAGAGAAATTTCTCAATGTGGATAAACCATAAAATCAAAAGTAATCAGTCATTCCAGGATTGAAATGATGCTGTGGGCATATTCCAAACATGGCCATCATCTTTAGCCTTACACTAATATCATAGACCAGGGATTCTCAAACTTATTTGTCAACCGAAACCCTTAAGCGATAAATATTTACTTGAAGAATGCTCTGAGATTTCAAGTTAATATTTCAATAATTCAATGACAAATTTGCATGTTTACAGTTTTCTGAGGTCAGTGATGGTCACATGACATGCAAGTAAATAGATAAACTATTTAAACTTTCTTTTTAGTTGTGATAGTGTCTAAGTCCACATTATATTCACATTAGTGTTTTAAGAACCCAATCAAACTATAACCTTTTTGAATTAAATTTTTTAAAAAGATATTACCGCTGTAAATTACAATTGTAAAGTAAAAAATGAATCTTTATTAGTAATTCTAGTAATAACTTTATTTTTACACCACAAGTTACAATACTAAAATTTATGTATTAAATTCACCTTCAAATGGTAAAACCCTGAAGCTATGAACATTTTAATTTCTCAAGCTTTTATTTTGGTGGAATGCAAGTGAAATGCTGTAGACTTCTGTCCACAAAAATGTCGGAAAATATGTGAATGTGTAAATAGAGTAAACCTTGCATTCCAATTCAAGCCCCCTGTTTGGGAAACCCTGACATAGATGGAAGACTAGCCTACTATTTTAAACAATTATTATAGATTGAAAAGACTCTGTTTTTCTTGCTTTTTTTCTATAAACTGTAGGATGAGTTGAAATCATGTTCTGTACTTCACAGCATGTCACAGATGCTGCCACTTAAGTTTAACTGAAATCTTAAGTGTTAGTTTCCTTTAAGACCCACAGCATTGGTGTTTTGAGTTTAACATGTTAATGATGAAATGTGTTACAGCTCTGAATCTCAAACAGAAGCAAAAATATGTTCTTAAATGAGAAAGTGTCACTAGCTCAGCTAATTTCATTCTTCCTGTGAGTAAGGCATCTGTCAGGGTGTGGGAAAAACTCAAGCTTCCTTTCGTCAATTTCCATTTTGTCTTTAATGGGTTAGTGTAATTGTTGATGTTTTGAGGTGGTGGCAAGATGGACGTGTTGACGGATGGATAGATGGCTATTCATTCTATAATTGGTTAAAAGCAGCCAATGTCCTGGGTGTGGAATAATTTCCTTTTGAAGGTCCCACTGTTCCTTTGTGACGTAACAACTGCAGTACACGGAGTGAACTTGAAACAGTCAGTGTCATGGCGTTGAAGTGGTTTGCCAGACATACTGTCCAGTTTATTTTTAGCTTATGCTCTAAAGGCTATCTTCATTTGCATTTTTCAACATTAGATCATTCCAGTTTCTGGATGAAATGTCTAATGGGAGAAACATATCTCAGGATTGTCAGAGCACTCCCTCTTTAAGTGCTGGGTATTGCAAGTTAGGTACAACGTATATTCGTCTGCCAGTTAACATCACAAACTCAACATTTTTTTTTTATGGGGCCGTATTTCCAGGGCACATTTTTTACACTCTCTTATTCTACAGGACGGTATGCAAAATAGACAAAAAAATGTATCATCTAATTTTGACACATAAGTATCAGTGTATTAGATAGAACATGCATGTTTTTGTATGCCTATTAAAGCTAAAGCTGTGTGCAAAGTTGTCAATTCACTTCTGAAATAAGCTGTATGGTGGTTAGTACTTTACTCTGCAGAATATAAGTGATTGTGGAGTAAGTTCTTCTTGACCCACATTGGATAAAATGAAAAATGTGAACAGGGTGAGTTCCACAGATAATGGTTCTTTCAGGCCCAAGTGTCTGTTTTTGACATCCAAGGATGTTTTAGTATAACGTTTTGTTCATTGCACTTTACTTCTAATATCACGTTTTGGGCCAAACAAGATCAGCTTTCAGACAAAGTAAGAATGGTTTCAGTTCATTTTTTAGACTTGCCTGTTCTTCCTCCTTTTGTAGAAATATATATTATATTATAATGTAATAAAATATACTACGCTAGGAAAGAATACTGTAATTTTGAAAACTAAAGCCACCACAGTTGGAGGCATTTTATCCTATCATGTATTTAAGTCAGCTGAAGTGGCATTTTATCCTATCATGCATTTTCTTTGTTGTATGGAACTGTATTATTGTTGCAAAAAATAATCTGTACCCCTGCTTTGTCAGTTAATCATCCTTCCCATCTCATGAATACAAACATGACGAGATGAAATGACATTTAAATAAAAACAGAGCAATAATGTGACTGATGTAAAATAATGCCTGCTTTAAGACCTCACAGTAATTCTTCAGTTGTATGAAAGAATAATCATATATGTGCTAGATGTTTTTTATTGCATATGAGTAGATGTAATATAGCCTGGTAGTGCATGCTTGAATTTTTTTTTTTTTAGATTTGAGCAAACAAGGTTTAGACCCCATCCACATTGAGTTTAATCTTAGTGTTTTTGTTGTTTCTCTTCTTCTGTACTTCAGGTTTGGACCTTATGGGATTCCTATAACCGTGTTCCCCAAAAGAGAGTATAAGGACAAACCAGAATCTATGCAGCTAAAGACGGAAGCACTTCAGTCAGAGACGGATAAGGATGTCACTCAAGGACCTAGTGATGCCCCCATTAAGGACCCTGCGGATGCTCTGGATGCCCCTCTGAAGGACTCTGCTGAGACTCCTGCAGCGCCCCAACCCCGTCCCGACCCTCAACCTAACCCATGGACCTCAAAACCACCTCCTTTGTTTCAGGAGGGGGCCCCTTATCCACCTCCACTGTTCATCAGGGACACCTACAACCAGTCGTTACCTCAGCCTCTACCACGCAAAATCAAGCGGCCCAAGCGTAGGCTGTATAGAGAGGAGCCCACTTCTATAATGAATGCCATCAAGCTCCGACCAAGACAAGTTCTGTGTGATAAATGTAAAGGGGCTGTGGTGCAAGGGGACAAGCGTGAAACACGCAGAGGCCCCATTTCAGACTGCCGAAGTGACGATGCCAAAAGACGGCGTAATGAGAGCGCACCAGCAGCTGCTGGTAAGCGGCCCCGTAGTGATCCACGTTCTGACGAGAAGGGCCGTGGTACTGATGGGCCCAAACGGCAGGGTTCGACTGTACGGGTGTCGTCGGCCGCTGCCTCTTCTCTGGGCCATAGTCAGGTCAAAGGTGCAGCTGTTGGGAACAAAATGGTTAAGGGGGTGTCTACTACAACCACATCCTCGGCCAACTCTCGAGTGCAGCTCAATGCCAAAAAAGTGCTTCAGAGCAAAAATGTTGACCACTCCAAAGCACGAGAGGTGCTGAAGATGGCCAAGGCTCAGAGAAGACATGGAGAGACAGTCACAGGCAGTAGTGGGAACACCAAGGCCATAACCAGGGCTGCTGCCCTCCAGGAAGCCCACCAAAAGGTCCACTTCACCAGGCGACTGCAGCAGATCAGTGGAGGAGGTCCAGGTTCCAACCCCCTGCCACCCAGGATGCGCATCAAGCCCCAAAGGTACCGTAACGAAGAGAACGATTCTTCCTCATGTAAGCTGCCTTGCTTGGAGAAAGTGCCGGGAGGGGGCCATTTAACGCTGCCTAAACCAGCCGTGCCCCACTGCACCTCCACACGCTCCTCCTCCTCCTCCTGCTCTGCAAGCCAAGTCACCACAGCTGTAGAGCCTCAGAGGCCAGAAAAAGCAATCGAGTCCCTGCTCAGCCAGGCCCAACCCGAGCCCCACCCAGCCCCGGAATATAGGGAACCCCAAGCTGAGCCAGAGGAACAGGAGGGGCGGGAGGAAAAGCGGGAGACGCGTGGGGGCAAGGCTGGTAACCTAGTGGTCTACATGACCCTTAACCCCAGCCATCCCGACTCCTCTAGTACCTCCATGTGCAGCATCGATAGTGCAGATGACTTAAAGTCATCAAACTCTGAGTGTAGCTCTACCGAAACGTTTGAATTCCCCCCTCCTGGTGATTTGCGATCGGCCCCTGCCCCTGGCACATCCTCCGCTTTTGCCTCTGCATCCCCCTCTGCTCCTAAGGATGACAAAAAGTGCAGTAAATCCCTCAAAGCTGCCGTCTTTTCCAAAAATGTCACGAAGTGCGTTGCCCTGGATGGCAGGACAATTTGTGTAGGGGACATTGTTTGGGCCAAAATCCTTGGCTTCCCTTGGTGGCCCGCCCGCATCCTAGCCATCACAGTGAGTCGCAAAGATAATGGGCTCTTAGTCAGGCAGGAGGCCCGGGTCTCTTGGTTTGGGTCACCCACCACTTCCTTCCTGGCCATTACTCAACTTGCCCCATTTCTAGAAAACTTCCAGTCTCGCTTTGACAAGAAGAGAAAGGGCCTCTATCGTAAAGCCATCACTGAGGCCGCCAAGGCTGCCAAGCAGCTCACACCCGAGGTCCGAGCCTTGCTAACTCAGTTTGAGACGTGAGGTGGTGTTGCCTTGATATGGTAGGCAAAACAGGCACTCGAGTTGGCCCTGTACCCCTTCTGACACCTCTCAAACTTCGCTGTACCCAGTCAGCTTCCAGAGTGAAACCCAGAAAGGCAACCAGGACTAATTTATTTTCATTGAGAAAGCAAGAGAAGGTGATTGAATTGAGTAAATGAAAGCAAACTGTTCTCATGTCATGTATCTAGTGTTCGCCCCTACGTAACGAGTCTTCTGATCTTGTCATATCATCATACATTTATTATACTGAAAACAGATGATGGATATTTCTAGGAAAAGGTTTTATGAGTTCTTGAGTGGTAACGATATTTGTTTGCCTTGAACTTAGTTGTTCTTGTCAATGTCTGCTGTCGAAGGTCCTTGTAAACATGAAAAGAGTGGGTTTTTTTAGCTTGATTAGCTTTCGCCTGAAGAATTAGGCATGTGTGAAAATGTCTACTTGAACCCATTCTTAAACCAACTAAACTGTGGCCGACTGCTACTTAGTCTGGTTCCCTAATTCAGCACAGTTAATGCTTCCTTTTGGATGATCAGAGAAAGTGTTACAGGTTCAGATTCCTGCTGCATTTTCTATCACTACATTGTTTCTAGACGTCGTAATGTGTCTCCTTTACATGAACTCAAGTCTTGGATTTCACTTAGGCCATCCTTGAATTGTTTTCTTTTATCATGGAAGTTGTGTAATAAAGTTGACCCTGCTGGGTAGTGCCTCGCTCAGGTAGAAAAAGGGACTTAATTGGTGCTGATCTTTCTCAGACGTTCTGAGACGACTAATTCAAGTGCAGTGATCTGAGCAGATGGCTGTTGATCTGGGCGTGGCTCTTGGCCAGCCTTGGATTTGCAGCCAGTCGCGCTGCTGTTACGGGGGGAGGTGCCTGTAAGCCGAAGTCACCTCAAGTGCCACTGTGAGGAGAGCACAGCGACTCTGTAAACACAGAGAGTACCACCTCAGACACGAAGAAACCTGCCAGCCTATCTGTGCGTCCTCTTTCCCCACCCCTCGCAGCTACAACATCTGCTTCCCAAGCTCATTCCTCCCTAATCTACTTGCCCTGTTCACAGCTTCTTTTTTTTTCTCCTTCACTTGTTTTGCTCCCTCCTGCCGTTGTCATATGTTTGCATCTTAGACAGTTTTTTATGTCTGATTATGGCGAAAATGTTACTGTTACTCAGTCAACCCGCTGGCTATTCTGACTTTGTTTTTGCATGAACTTGGGAGTGCATACGTGTTAAATGGATTACTGAGCATCTTTTGTATGGCTCCATATGTTTGTCCAATTTAGGCATATCACATCAAAAGGCAAACCTAAGTTTTGATGTAGCTGCAGTGGAATGCAAAACTTTTTTTAAATGAGTTCCAGTAAGTAACTTAATGCAAACACTTGTCAACTGTGGTGTCTCACTGCAAAGTGGGGTATTGGAGCGCAAGGCAGCAGTTCTCATATGTGTGAATATGTTCGTCATAATTATGGGCCTGTGGCTGGTTTAGTAGTTCAGTGATTTGTTCTGATTCCAGTATTCATCGTCTCTCATCTGAAATGTTTTGCTAAGGATTATTGTGTTTTAAATTTATTTGTTGTGCCTGAACTTTATTTTCTGTCATTTCACTATTTGCAAAATAGGGCTGAAGGTCTTGTATGTAAAGTGTTCAAAATGTATTTTGCCTAACCGAATTGAAGATGAATGGCCTGGATCTTATTTCAGTGTTGAGAACCAGTGATTTTATTTGTCTGGAAGAGCATTATCTCTCGTTTTATTTCTTGTCTGTAATCATGGTTATGTCCTTGCATTGCATATCCATTAGCATCTTAAACTGTCCAGTTATATTTACGCATCTGAGAAGGGAAATTCTGTAAGATATATCTTGGTCTTTCCACACATGACTTTAGCAGGTAGAGATCGATGACTTGAGGAAAAAAAAAAAAACAATGCTTGGTAGACCACACTGACTGACTGACGGAGGTTTGTGTAAAGGAGTAAAAACTGTATTTATTTTGGTGGTTGGCTTTGTTTCATTTCAGCATCTTATTTTTTACTTTTATCATTTCTATCTGTTTGCAGGTCAGAGAATGCTGTAAAACCATTGAAAAAAAGTAACAGTTGAAGATATTGTGTACATGTTTTCTGATGTTTTAAGAGTATATAAATAAACTGTGAACTTCAAGAATTTTATCTAGTTGTCATTATTTTCGTATTTTATCTTCTTAATACCATTTCTCACTCCAAACCGTATTTGTCTCAGGTGTGGCCTAGTGCACAACCCTGTTTTGGGAGAGCTGTTTTTCCATGTGTTTCTCAAAAACAAAACACTTGACAAATCATGACAGCCTAACCAAACTAGTGACTGTTGTCTGTCAGTTCTCAATGAACTAAAATGGAACAGATTTTCATACCTGCAAACAGATGAGAAAACTTTAGGGCAGACTGAACCAAAATGTGCCAGACTGTAATTACACATCATATAGTAAATTAAGATACACAGGGTTGTCATAAATAGTTTTAGGGATTTGACATTTCAGTGGATCTCTGTTGTGCAAGTTTGTCTTCATGCTGTTAGCGTGTTTTCTTGGCTTTATAAGATCTGACATTACAGTGGAAAAACAGCGGTGCATGAAATGAAACTTTAATGTAAAGATAACTTAATTCAGTGTTTGATTTGCTTTGCATATACGTGGAAAAAACATCAAATGTTGAAAGAAAATCAAATGTGTTGCCCTACCTGGAAAAAATAACAGTCCCACTTTAACAGCTCATTTATTTCTATACTCTGTGAAATTCTGTGAACCAAATCCTCTATCCAATAATGTCAGTTATGGACCAAGTCAATAATTTTTGTTAGCTGAAAGTCAGAATAAGCCCAAACTTCAGTGTTATTATACTCTCAGTTATTTTAAGTGCAATGGCCCACTGTACAAACACAGTAAGAAGCTGATTTTCTCTGTTCTTTAAACATTAATTGACTGAAATTAAGCAATTTCTGAAAAGTGAATTAATTTCTTTTATTAGCCAGTTGATGATGCCAAAATATAGGTTACACTGGATAATTTCTTATTTTTTAAGATGTTAGAATCTTACATTAACTCTCAAAGTTTATAGTTTTCTTTTTAATATTTATAATGTAATAATCCTGTTTGAGATAAATTCTGACCATCTGTTTATTTTATTTTTTTCCAGTGCTGCAACTCTGAAGGGCTGCTGATTGGTCCGTTGTCCAAAGCACTGTCATTGGTCAAGAGCCAGTCAGATGAGAGGAGCCATCCACATGTGGAGAAGCAGGTGTAATGGAGAAATTATTTTTATTTAAGAAAAGAATTCTATATTTATAACTGAATTACAGACTCTCCGCCTATTTCCTGATCCGTCATGCTGAAATGAATTTTTCAAACTAGATTTTTCTTTACACAGGCTTTCGTTTAAAGTATGTGAAAGGACACTTGCAAATACTGAACAGCACAGGGGAGTTACGGCCATTGTGGATTGTAGGTAGCGATCCAGCACATGTTAAAGCAGGGTTTTAAGTGTTTGAAAGAGATAACTTATTAAAATATTTGATGTAAAAATGCAATAAGTATTGCACGTGCTATGCTTCACAGTACAATTACAGAGGATTCGGTCTTATTGTGCTTCTAGTCTTGGATAAAATCCCAGTGTTCTTTCCCAACATCTGTGCTCCTTTATATTGCGAAATTCTGAGCCTTAATACAGTCTAGACTGTTCTTGAAGAGAGCTTGAAGTTTTCCACTCTGTGGTACATCACACTTTCAATGATCAATGCAATCTGTACAGCATTACAAATCACTCTGGCCCACTAGTTGATTTTGACCTTTTTTGTGCTTCTCCATTTATAAAGGATTTTCTTATTATACAAGTCGAACATGACAGTAAGAACGCATCTTTTCTATCTCTCAGTCTTTGCTTCAAGGTTTTCCTGTTAGCATCATTCATTGCACACGCTCAACCTGAGGCCAGTAAAAAGGGAATTTAGAGTGAGCGAGAAACAGCTGCTTGACACGCTCACACTTTTTCTCGCTGTTGTACATACGTGCGTTTCAGTACAATCCCGGGTATACATATGAAGATGGTGGTCGTGGGCGTAAATTGGTTTTATTATTGTATTAAATGTATAGATCTATGAAATTAAACCTGTTTTTTGCCTTGTACCAAGCTGTGTGTACTGTGTTTTCTTTAGTAATAAATCATGCTGTATTAATTATATCCAAGAAACGACACAATGGACAATGCAGACAGGATCTTATCCACTGGTTTAATGTGAACGCAGGTGAAGTGAAGTGATGAAAGCCCATTATCTAGTTGCTCATGACTGACAGTCTGGATCACTGACACCAGCTCCACAGCAAATCTAACATTCTGGCATGCCAAAAAACTGAATATCTATACAATACAGGCTTAAAAGTTGGCCAAAAACCACTTGACATGAGCTGATAAGTCAACTGGTCAATGGAAAAACAGCTTCACATTACTTGTATCAATGAATTAGTGCAGACTGGGCATAGTCAAGGGTGATTGAATAGTCAAGAGAGTGACCAGACACTCAAATGGGGCAGTTCATTGTTGTGCCACTCTATAAAAAGATACTGAATAGCTATCTGTTGTTGTTATTGGGATTCTGAACAAAGTTAACGGAGTAGGATCCTGTATTGGCATCTTGGTTGACCTGGAAGTTGGAGGTAGAGAGACCAAAGGGTCGTAAAATCATGTTGCCCAAGTCCTTCAGCTTACCTGAGAAGAAAAAGAGATGGCAAATAAATCATACATCAATAATGAACATGTTATTAGAGCTGCAATCAATTTAAGCCTTTATAACAAAGTATGTAAATGGTACTAAATGTATATGGTACTAAATGGTGCTGTTTCATAGGCTAGGCTTTAAATGCAACACTCGATTTTATGCAATATGTAAAGCGAGTCTCCCTGTTTCCAATTCTCTACCACTAAGGGGTCCTTGGTCCGAAAAAATGTTGCAGAGTTGGAGAGCTTTGCCTCTGTGACTGGACTGCAGTGAGATCAATATGAAGTGTTGAGCAGCCACACCCTCACTGTGAACTGCAGGAAATCAGCCTGACAGCAACAGTCTTTACCTCAAACTGGAAATCTGATCCTTAGAGGAAACATACAGTGGCTGCAACATTTATTAATAATACCTTAAAACAGACAATACCAGCATGTGCTCTGAGAAAGTGCAGCAACATTTAACCAGTAATGGAAAACCAGAAAACTGTATAAATCAATGCTACACAACTCAGTTATTGCTTTAAATGTCTACTACAGAAACAAACGGATGTGAATTCTCTATTTTATTAGAGATCAGATGATCTTTATGATCAATATTAATACCATCGTATTTATGCTTCATTGTCTGACAATTGATATATAAACCATTGTTGCTTTGAATTATTTCTGCTTTTTGACATAGTAATAAAATAATTCTTAGACATTAGGATTAAGTTCATAAATATATAATTTATTATTATTCTATCACTTTTATTATTAATGTTATTGCTGCTTATTATAATTCTGCTTTTTGACCCAATAAAATGATAAAACATAAGAATGAAAATAACTGAAAATTAGATACATGTTTCAATAATAATAATAATAATAATAAATGTGAATTATGACAAATTGGAATAAAAACAAAAAATAAGAAATATTATGCAATTTATCAGTCTCTCCAGTAATTGCAGTTTCATGACTGTGCTGTTGTTTTAGAATTGAATATTATTTTTTAAACTAAAATGATAAAGTTAGCAAAAAAAAGTCAAAGTGTGGCCAGATATCAGACAGCCACAAGCCTTTGTCTCAGTGCAGTGCAATTTATGGTCTAGTGGAAATGAAAAATTCAGGAAGACTGCATTAGATATGATTATGCAACAAGGGCTTTCTTCAATCCAAGGTTCTTTGGTTTGAAAGGACTCTTTGATACATACTAATTAATGGATCAGACTAGAACTTTCTAAGAGCAATATGCTTAATAGCACCGGTTTCTATATATCTTATCCAGGCAACCTTCAAAATGAACAGCACTGTTGCACTGAAGCACTCACCATTTCTGTAGCTTATGAGTGTTGCTAAATTACAGTGTAGTCATATTTACTCATATTTTGGGGGGATTTTACATGTGCTTTTATGTGGTGAAGTATTCTGAATATTGTGATTATCAAACGGTGCAATTTTATTAAGTCTGCTGCACCACACTGTATTCATTTATTTGCATGCAGCTTATAATAGTAGTGAGAATGAATAGTGTTTTCAAAGCAGCTTGCTTCTCACGAACTTCATCTCTGCAAGTGGTGTGAGTTTAATGTGCATTTGGGAACAATGTGTGCTAGGTTCACTTTATTCACACTTGCATAATTTCCAACATTTTCACGGACAAAAGTTTACTGCATTTCACCAATATTACAAATATCACCAAAATAAAAGCTTGAGGGTTTGAACATTGAAAGCAGAATTTAAGATGTCAATACTTGTATTGTAACTTGTTGTGTTAGTGGATTCTTATAAATAGTGAACCCAAGTGTGAACTGCTTTAAAATGATTTTTTTCCCTTAGCAGTATAAACTGTTTTTAGTCTGGAGGTCTCAGAGGTAGCAATAGAAGATGTTGTTATATGAAATTAAATATCGCAATTGTAATATGAGACAAAATAATCACAATACACTTCCAATAAGAAAAATGTAATCATACTCATCATCTCTTCTTTCAGCTTCTCGTTTCGCTCCTCAATTTGCCGTGGCAATCGCTGTGAAAGAGAAATAGAAAGAGAAATTTCGAGACCGTGGTGTCTTGACAATGAAGTCTTAAAAGGAGAAAAAAAAAAAGTTAAAATTTTATTTTTTAAGTTTCAATCTGTTTCAACTTCCCATTCTTATGTTGCTTCAAACCGGTATATGTTTTCATTCATTCACTGTGCACAAAACACCATATTTGAGGCTGTTGATTCGAGATCAAGAAATCTTAAAATGAATCAGACATATGTTATTTTCAAATGACAAATGCAACACATGCATTAGATTATGGACTTATTCAAGCTTAAATGGGCTTGAACCCTTCTGGCCCTTGAATGTGGTAGTTGCATTGCTGTATATGCAGGGTCAGAAAGCTCTCGGATTTCATCAAAAATATCCTAAATTGTGTTCGGAAGATGAATGAAGGTCTTGCGGGTTCGGAATGACATGAGGGCGAGTAATTAATGACAGAATGTTAATTTTTGGGTGAACTATCGCTTTAATGATAATCATGCAGAGCAGTGGCTCTCAAGAAAGGGCCTAGCAGACTCCGCAGACTTCCAAGTGGGTCTCAAGATGACTTAAAATTAATTAAAATAAGACAAAAACTTGTTTTAAAATAAGCTAAACAACTTATTTCTCATTATTTTAAATGTAATGCACTTTTTTTCAAAAATAGTTGTTATATTTTATTGCTTTGAAGAAAAGTACATTAGTAATATTTTGCTCGATGCACCCTCTTGTTGCCTCAAGAGAGAAGCCAAAAGCTTTTTTCTCCCTAGCAGAAATTTTGCCTTTTAAATTCGAATATTGATAATATTTTAGTACAAAATTTGAATTTATTATATTTTTAATAATCCTTAACTGGTATATCATTAATAATTGGAAAGTGATGTAAAATCACTTTGGGAACCCTAATATTTAGTTTACAGTACCTAGTAGTGTTGTTGTTGACAGTGGAGGCCTTGGAGTCGAAATGCTGATGTAGAAACACTCACCATACAGGCCTCTCTAGCTGCAGGGATGCCCGGGTCTTTCTCCAAGACAGTTTTATAGTCCTCTAGAGCTTCATCAAGCTTGTCCGTCTTCTCGTAGAGTTCTGCTCTCCGCAGAATGGCACGGACATAATTTGGATTTAGTTCTATGGCTGTGGAAGGCAAGACAATACACATTGTCTCAAAAGCCTTTGTGTCATGGCAGTTCAAATGTCAAATTACATTTCCACAGGAAAAGGAAATTAAGATATACATCAGAGACAAAACATAAAAATAGTGTGTTGTGAGTCGTGTACATTCTCTAGATACAGAACACAATGTGTGCAGGATATTCTCTCACCTTTCGAGCAGTCACTGATAGCGCTGTCTTTTTTATCCTGGCAGATAAAATGATGACTAAAGTTATTATGCAAAACTATGAATAAATAAAGGAATATTTGGATAATCATGTACAAAAACACTAGAAAAATAATCTAATTCGAGCACTCAAAGTAATGACTGTATCAAATGTTATTACTTTGGACTGCTTCCAACATATTCTAAAATGCTAAATCATGAAGTCATCGATTCATGCTTATGCAAAAAAAAAAAAAAAAAAAAAATTCTTATAATCATATGCATACATTATGCTATATCTACATGGTGTAGTACAGTAAGCAAACACAATGTGTCTTCAGAGGACATTTAAACAATCAATAGTACACAGTGACAAAATGTGTTCAGAAAATTCTGTATCTGCACAAAACACCCAAAAGTTCACCTGATGCAGGCGTGCAGCAGCTCGATTAGAGAAGAGTATGGATCTCTCTTTACCGTAGCACACAGGACACACTTTCAGAGCCGCTGTGTAAGACTCTTCAGCCTCTACATGCTCTGTAAACAACGACACGTCAGAAGCTCATTCACAAACACAACCTTTCCAATCTATGATAGCGCCTCAATGCGGTAAACATTAGGGATGGTTTAGCTTAAAGTGAATGATATGTCATTATTTATTCATTCTCTTGTTGTTCCAAACAAGTATATATAAGGGTATTTGATGTTGCACATAAAATTTGTGATGAATCTTCAAGCATGTCTTTTCAATTTGATCACATCAAAACACCAGAAAAGTTATAAATGTCCACTATATACCAAGTTATATGATAAAATTAGGAAAGAACAGACTAAAATCAAGTTATTTACTGATTTTCACAGTATTATGCTCAAAGGTTTGGAGTTGGTAAGCCTCTTATGCTCACAATGGCTGCACTTATTGTACAGTAAAAAATTGTGAAATGTTATTATAACTTAAAATATATTTTTGTACATTAATATATTTTAAAATGTAATTTATTCCTGTGGTGCACAGCTAATTATTAATGTAAAAAAAAAAACAGCAAATATTTTTGTGGAAACCATGATGAACAGTTTTTATTTGAAATAAAAAATGTGTTTTTTTTTAATTCTATCAATGTCTTTACTGTCACGTTTGATCAATTTAACACCTAAAAAATGTACTGACCCCAAACTTTTGAACAGTAATGTATAGAGCACAAGTTGTACAGACAACCTATACTATGTTTTAATATTCTTGTTGTTGTTTTTACATCTTTTATGGAGCTTGACAGATGTGACTATGAAGTGTCAGTGTCTAAAATAAGAGCTGTGAAAAGATTCTTCAAAAAGTCTTAAAAAAAAATAATTCGGGTAAGCAACATGAGGGTTAATAAATATTGTATATAAATGATGCAATATTTTAGGAACTATTCTAAATGGATAAAGAGCAGGGATCCTGTTTATCCCTGACTGTGGGATTGTCTTACCTCCACTCTTAAACTGTGTGTTGCCCTTCTCCTTCAGCTCTAAACTCTCCTTTCTTCTGCTCTGTAATTAAAAAAAAAAAAAAAAAAAGTGAGAATATCAATGGTGTGAAATATGGCCAGAACTGTAGATTTTGAAGGACGTGACAAAATAATAATTGAATAATAACGCTCACCTCTTTTTCTTCTTCCGTCAGATCTTTCTCCAGCTCACGCAGGTATTCCTCATCATACTCGTTCACTTTGACCGGCGCCTCCTCTTTGAATTCTGAATCAGAGTCGGTGTCTCTCTGCTCATCGCTCTCCACAAACCTCTGCTGTTCCTCATCACTGTCTTTCTCAGGATCCAGGTCTGTCGTTAATGAGTCGTGTCTCTTTTCAGCCGAACTGTCCTCGTGCCCTTCAGAATCCTCTTCTGACGTGTTATCCAAACACAACCGGTCAGCGCCATCCATGTTTTCTAGTCTCTCATTTTCTGTCCTGTCATCTGACTCCATCTTGTCTCTGTGCTCCCTCTCTGTGCGTTTAACTTCTGCAGGTAGCGTGTCCTCACAGTCATAGAAACAGTCTTCCTCAGGGTCTGTGGTGGTTTCTCTGGTCTCTGACACTTTTAAGGTGTCAGCCATGGCGGCTGAGAGCGTCTCAGACTCCGTCTCCATCTGGAGTTGTGCTGTCACCACGACCTAAACAGTATTTAAGTAAAGTAAATGTATAGGATCTCAAGTCATATTCACCTCCAACACTACAAAACAATTTAACATGATCATACATTTAGGCTATTTGAATAAAATGACAGTATGCCTATTTCATTTCAGACTGTCATATAAAGTAAGTATGAAATAAGTCTATAGTCATGCTTATTTTAGACTTGATGTACCTCGTAACATCCTTAATTTATATTAAATGTTTCTGCATTCATGTATTAAATAAAAATAGAAATCATTACAATATTCGACTATGGAATGTAGTAGATTGCATTAACAATTCAGACAAAAACATGAGTAAACACATACTATTAGCACATGTGTTAATAGGACTGAATTAACCTCACCAGCTGTGCACTTGGCAAGCACGGATGCATTATTTTAAAAGTTTAATTTTCATTTGCATTGATATTTACAAGCAGTATGAAAATGACATTTTAAATGCTACATATTGGATGAAAACAATAACTCAGTACCTCTTGCTCTCCTTCTAGAAACGAGCCATAACGTCCTTTCCGGTTAATCACTCTCTGGGTGACGCATGAGTAGAAAAGGATTCTGGGATATGTAGTAGGAGTTCGTATTTGCTTACTAGAATACTCATCTGTGTTTTGTAGAGTGGTTAAACATTTTACATATCATAATACATACATAATTATCTAAGTGTAACAAATCACCTAGAACATAAACCTAAAAATATATCTGGATTGTCTTCATCATTACGAATATTAATCATTATGAACAACAATAACAATAATAATAGCAAAATTGGGACATCAGATTAAGTGGAACAAATGATTTCATGACTGGTTATCAAGAGTAAATTAAATGTAGGTAAATAAATAAATTAATTAATTAATTAATAAAATGACAGAACGTTTGTGATTTATGATTTTTTAAAATAAATTGCTAATATATAAGCAAAAATCGGAAAGCAGGTAAAGTCAGTCAGTTAAGCCTACTATTTACTACCGAATGTCTTTTAAATGTTGGGATACAATTTAATGTAAATACACTAACAAGTAAGGGAATAAAATGTCATGATTTATATATTTTTTTTTATTTTATTAATAAAAATAATCATCATATAAGCCAAAATGGGACAGCAGGTAAAGTGAGACATTTACTACAATTACTGATTGATTGTTTTTTACACAACAGGAGACAATTAAAAGTCATAGCTACTGTTAAAAGTTTAGTTGAAATATGATAGAAATGATCTCAGCATATGGAAAATCCACATGGAACTTCCACAAAATTGATGATCACTTACATTATATATACCATCCTCCTTCTTGATCAAGCTGGTGAGACCAACTCGGGACAGTATAAAGGAATATGTTTTTATGCTTTAATAAAAATTAAGTTTGCATTTAACATTGGGAATATAAAGCTTTTATCAGTGCTCCAACATCAGTCTAACAAACACTGCCCCACCCTTGCACACTTCAGTATTTTGACTGCAATGGAAGTGTTTTGTATGGGCCGCATTGTTTATTGTTTGTGCAGTTAGTGTGTAGGGCTTCGTTTTTGATCCAGAGTGCATGTGCAACAGTGGTTAAATGAGGCCAGCAGAACAGGAATACTAATATGAAGCCAGTCTGAGTTTTGGCAGTCTTCCTCTCTCTCTTCCGAGTTCTCACTTGGGCAGCTTGATGTGTTGAGGAGCTGAGAGAATGACATGATAGACAGTTCTGGCTCATAATGCGTCCAGCTATGTTCTGTGTCTGGCTCGCCTTTGGGCCACCTGGTAAATCCTGGCATAGCAAAAGACTGTAAAACCCACTGATAGGAAAAAAAACGCCCTTAAAACTTCCCATATAACAAGCACATATATTTTCAGTGTATGACTTCACTTTTCCACTGACAACAGTGAAAATAAAAGGGGAGAGAAGGACCAAGATAGTAACAGAAGTCTGTGTGACATCCTGCTATGCTCATGCAAGGTCTTGTGACATGTGGTATTTAAATATAGAGGCAAACGTGACATCCAGGCAAAATAAGCAACACAAAAACTTTACATGCACCAACAAACAAAGCATTACAAACACTGCTAGCTTAAATCTGGCAGCTGCCAGAAACACTTGCAGTGTTTTTCTAATGGAAGCAAATCACAGAAATAACAGAAATTTTAATAACAGGAAAAAAAAATAATATACTATATATATATATATATATATATATATATATATATATATATATATATATATATATATATATATATATATATATATATATATATATATATATATATTAGGGCTGTCAAATGATTAATCACGATTAATCACATCCAAAATAAAAGTTTTGTTTACATAATATATGTATGTGTACAGGGTATATTTATTATGTATATATAAATATATATATATATATATATATATATAAAATGTGATTGGGAAGTGATGCCCTGTGCTGTGGATACGTTAAAACAAGTGTGACATTTGCAAATTGTCTTTTATTTTTCAAAGTGAACAGTGTTTTTCTTGTAGATTTATCTTTAGTTAAAGGGTTAGTTCACCCCCCCCAAAAAATGCTGTCATTAGTTACTCACCCTCATGTCGTCCCAAACCTGTAAGTCCTTCATTCATCTTCAGAACTTAAATTAAATTATTTTTTATCAAATCAGGGAGCTTTCTGACTCTGCATAGACAGCAACACAACTAAAAAGGCCCAGAAAGATAGTAAGGACATTGTTAAAATAGTCCATGTGACATTCAACCGCATTGTTATGAAGCTACGAGAACACTTTTTGTGCTCAAAGAAAACAAAAATAACAACTTTATTCAACGATTTCTTCTTTTCTGTGTCAAAATTTGACACACGTTCACAAGAGTATACGATGTATACGTGTGCATAGATATATGATGCATATGTATGCATTCCTCTCTTTGCAAACAAGCCGCAGCGCATCCGGGTTCTACATCAGAATGCATGCATCATGGTTCTGTCGTGAACACGTGTCGAATTCTGACATGGAAGAGAAGAATAGTTGAAAAAATAATTATTTTTAATTTATCTTTACACACAAAAAGTGTTCTCGTAGCTTCATAACATTACAGTTCAACCACTAATATTAACCATGTCCCTTATACCTTTCTGGGCCTTGAACGTTTTAGTTATGTTGCGGTCTATGCAAGGGTCAGAAAGCTCTCGGATTTCATCAAAAATATCTTAATATGTGTTCAGAAGATGAACAAAGGTCTTAGGGGGTTGGAATGACATGAGGGTGAGTAATTAATGACGGAATTTTGATTTTTGCATGAACTAACCCTTTAATAGTTCACCAAAAAAAAAAAAAAATAAAACTGCCAAAAATGTACTCAACCTTAGAGCATCCAAAATGTAGATGAGTTTGTTTCTTCATCAGAACAGATTTTACAGATTTTAATAAATTTAGCATTAGATCACTTTCTCACCAATGGAACCTTTGCAGTGAATGGGTGCCGTCAGAGTGCGAGTCCAAACAGCTGATAAAGACATCACAAAAATCCACAAGTAATACACATGTATATGAAAGAATGAAGAAAACTTTAAGTTTCAGAATCCATCTAAAAAATAAATAAATAAAATCACAACAAAATCTTGAAATCTATTGAAATGAACTATACAAAAACAAAAGAGAGGAACTCTCTAACTAATAGGAGATATAGTGAGTTCTGCAAAAGCATGAATGTCTAATTATGAAACAGCTTGGATTATGATCAGCTTGGATATTGAATTCTGTTTACATGTAAACATTTTGTCCATATTCTAAACATCACAGATGCAAAAGGCCTTGTAATATATAAAAACCCCCATTACACATCCCTGAATATACTTTCCGAAGGTATCACCTTAAATCACATATGCCAAGTGGACACTTACATATAACAGGGATATAACAGAACACAGATAACAGGGACCTTCACAAATTAAATTTATTTCTTCATTATGCACTTGTCTCAAGAGAAAGGAAAATAAGACTTTATATACTACAGCACACGATATAAAGCTAAATATAGAGAGAGATATTTGATAGGGTCCACTTAGTAAATAAGATGTACAAGTGTGAAGGAGAAAAACATCAGGAGAAATGCACACATTCTTCTTTTGCTAATAAAGCACTGATGTTTCCCTTGAAATTATTTCGGTTGCACAAAACAAACAAACAAAAAAAAGTGAAACATTTTCCTTTTATATCCACTGAATCGAACAGTAAATGTAAAACCAATGACCACATTTTCATAAGTACGAAGTCTTGTATAATAGATGTACACCTTGAAAGAATCCAATTTGCTAGATCAGAGCACACACAATATGTTGGTTTGTGCCTTAAATTGTTCAGTCAAGCATTAGCTTTTTATGCCATCCATTCATTTGTTAAAGTGTGCTGTAATGACCCAAAACCAAAATCAGTTTAGACATCTGACATCTTCAACACCCTCACCTTTTGAACTGGAAATCACAAGGCGTCACGGATTTACCTCTAACTGTGAATCTACCTGGATAATCTTGACCAGTCCAATAAGCATTATTATAAAACTGACACAACCTGAATAACAACATGAACATCAAAAGGGAAATAAATAAATGAAGTGAACAGACCAGTGAGCATGTCATACAGAGTTTCATCAGTGCTGCTCACAGCTGTGCACAGAAGTCCAGGTGCAGAGCTGATCCCTTTATTCATGCAAAAGTTACTACAATCATAGCCACTATAGTCAAACAGGCCAAATATAGACTCTTCACAATCTACAAATTTGAAACAGTATGTACACAATAATACATATGTACTGATGTTGGTTAAGTTGAAAAAGAAGTTATTTTGGTATTTCAAATAACCTCAAATGTCCAACCCATCTCTTTCACAGACTGCGATGATGCATTTCTGCAATAATTAACATTGTAAATCTATGTATCAATGTAATCAATGTAAATCAATGTAAGTTATTTATTTTCATTAAATTAAAGGGTTAGTTCACCCAAAAATTCTGTTATTACTCACCCTCATGTCGTTCCAAACCCATAAAACCTTCGTTCATCTTCCGAACACAAATGAAGATATTTTTGATTAATTCTGAGAGCTCTCTCTCCCTCCCAAAGACAGCAATTTAATTACCCCGATCAAGGGAAATGTAGTAAGGACACGCTACGGGATTACTTTTTGTGTGCAAAGAAAATGAAAACAATGACTTTATTCAACAATTTGTCTCCTCCACATCACCTTGGCACCATTTTGGAGTATTCACTGACCGTAAACAACGTATGCTATTCTGCGTCATGCGCTCTGATCTGAACGAAAACAACATATCCACGTGGCGCAGCTGACATAGAACTGCATATGTTGTTTACTCATGTGATACTCTCCAAAATGGCGCTATAGGGTGACGAGGAGGAGTCGAATTGTTGAATAAAGTCATTTTTTTTTTCCTTTGCGCACAGAAAGTATTCTCATATCTTTGTAAAATTCCGGTTGAACCACTGATGTCACATGGATTATTTTACCGATCTTCTTGCTATGTTTCTTGTCCTTGATTGTGGTAATTACATTGATGTCTATCAGAGGGTTAGAGAGCTCTCAGAATTCATCAAAAATATCTTAATTTGTGTTCCAAAGATGAACAAAAGTCTTAGACAGAATTTTTGGGTGAACTATCCCTTTAAAAAAATAAAAATAAATAAAATCTATTAAACACTGCTATATACATGGAGTGCAACAGTCAGGTTCCAGAAGCAAAAATCCCATTTATTTTGTTCTTAAGGGAATAGATTTTTAACTTTAATTTTTAAAACTTTAAAGACAGACTTAACTACGAGGTTGTTAATCAATGGTACATGCTCGCATTGAAGCCATCAGCCCGCTTGAATTAAACTTTTTTTTAAATCATGCTTGACATTAAAATTCCTGATGAAAACCACAATACCCGCCATTCTACAACCCTTTAAATCTCTCAAACTATATTTTGTAATAAACATAAAATATGTTGTTTGTGTACAGTCATGGCCAAAAGTTCTGGCAGTGACAAATTTTGTTTTGCTGCTTCAGTGTTTGATTATTTTTCCACATGATTCTATGGTATACTGAAAAACAATGATAAGCAAATAAGTTTTAAAGGCTTTCATTGGCCAAAAAAAAAAAAAAACACCACCCTTATATATATATATATATATATATATATATATATATATATAAATATATATATATATTTATTTATATATATATATATATATATATATATAGACACACACACACACACGAGTCAATATTTACAGTGTTGACCCTTGTTCTTCATAACCTCTGCAGTTCACTCTGGCATGCTGGATATTAGCTTCTGGGCCAAATCTGGACTGATGGCGATCCATTCTTGCCTTATTAGTTCTCAGAGTTGATCACGATTTGTGGGTTTCTGCTTGTCCACTCGCCTTTTGAGGACTGACCACAGGTTCTCTATGGGATCTGGGGAGTTGCCTGGCCATGGATCCAAAGTTTCAATGTAATGATCTTCGAGCTACTTCTTTATCACTCTTGCTTTGTGACATGGTGCTCCATCAGGCTGGAAAATGCACGGATCATCACCAAATTGCTCATGGATCGTTGGAAGAAGTCTCTCTTGCAGGACGTTTTGTTACCATTCTTTATTCATGGCAGTGTATTTGGGCAGAATTATGAGAGAGCCCACTCCCTTGGTTGAAAAGCAACTCCACACATGGATGGTCTCAGGATGCTTCACTGTTGGCAGATCACAGGGCTCATGGTAGCGTTCACCTTTTCTTCTCCAAACAATCGATTTTTCAGATGTCCCAATAAAGTCTTGTCCTCACTGTGCGTGCAGATGCTCTCCAACCTGCTTCCATTCCTGAGCAAGCTCTGCACTGCTGGAGACATGATTCCGTAGCTGACTCCTCAGCAGGAGATGGTCCTGCGCTTGCTGGACACTCTGGGATGTCCTGAAGACTTCTTCACTGGAGTCAAACCTCTCGCATTGAAGTTCTTGATGATCCGGTAAATGGTTCTTTCAGGTGCTATATTCTGTAGTAATTTTCCTTGCATGTGATGCCACTTTGATGCAAATCGATGATGGCTGCACGTGTTTCTTTGGAGGTAACCATTGCTAACAAAAATACAATTTTGTGCTTTTTCCCTCTTTTTATAGAAATCGGTCTGCTCTTACAATCTAATTAGTATGATAGTCCTTTTCACCTGACTACTAATTCACACTTTCACATGTGCAGCTGCTGATATGATTAGTCAATTAATGTTAGCTGGTCATTTTGTGTTAGGATCAAAAAAACAGAGAAATTTTTATTTAATTTTTTTGTGAAAAGTTCATTTTTTTTGGCCAATGAAGCTTTTAGCAATTATTTAAAATGCAAATAATAATTTGCGTTTTAAATAATAATTCAAAATTATCTTCATAATAATCTAGAAACAATGTGAATGAACTGTTGTGCAAAACACAAAATTTACGTCACTGCCAAAACTTTTAAAAGTGACGTGTGACCAAGTATGGTAACCCATACTTGGAATTAGTGCTCTGCATTTATCCTGTCCAAAGTGCACACACACACAGCAGGGAACACACACACCCAGAGCAGTTGGCAGCCATTTTTGCTGCAGCATCCAGGGATCAGTTGGGGGTTAAGTGCCTTGCTCAAGAGCACTTCAGTCATGGTACTGAAGGTGGGAGAGAGCTCCCCCCACCCACAATCCCCGCTGGTACGACACTCAAACCCACAACCTTTGGGTTACAAGTCAAACTCTCTAACCATTAGGCCACGACTTCCCCATTTTGAAAATTTTGTCATCTCACCCTTATGTCATTCCAAACCCATAAGACTTTGTTCATCTTCAGAAAACAAATTGAGATATTTTTTTATGAAATCTGAGAACTTTCTGACCCTGTTGTCTCATGATACTCTCATGAATGGGGCGGACGCTGACATAAAGTTGTTATTTTTGTTTTCTTTGTGCACAAAAAGTATTCTCGTAGCTTCATAATATTACAATTTTACCACTGATGTCACATACTATTTTAACAATGTCCTTACTTCCCTTCTGTGCTTGGGAATGTTTTAGTTTCATTGCTGTCTATGGAGGGTCAGAAAGCTCTCGGATTTCATAAAAAATATCTTAATTTGTATTCTGAAGATGAATGAAGGTCTTATGGGTCTGGAACAACATGAGGGTGAGTAATGACAGAATTTTTATTTTTGGGTGAACTATCCCTTTAAATGACTAAAATTTTCCAATACTTCATGGGATTGTTTCCCTCTCTGAAGCCATTAAAGTACAGAGTCTTGTACAATTTACAAATATGTTTTTGCTTTAAATCAAAGTTTGTAATGTTTTGATTCATCTGGTAGTTGGTTTATGCTTTTTAAAACTCTTTATGGGAAAATAAAAGTTAAAATACTTCTGGAACCAAGGCAGTGGGAACAGTTGCACTTATTCACTGTCATGCAGTCAAACTTCTTAACATGAAACTGGCACTATTTTCATGTCCCAGGCTCGTTCTCTCTCGTTTTACAAATACGCAACTGCCTCCATCATGCATCTTAGTTGTCAACTGCAAGTTTTCAAGTTAAAAATAGTGTTAAAAATATTACTCTATTGTTGCAGTGTTTAACTTTTTGCTATTTCAGTTGATTTGTATGGACTATTTTTTTTTCTTAGTGGAGCTTTAAGAATATGCAGATAAAATAATATCAACTCAAACCAATATTTCATGTCCATTTATTTACTTTGTTTGCATCTGTGTCTTAATCACCTGGGCGGGGTTTATTTTGTGGTAATTACCAGCTGACTGTACATTATTTCTTACATAGCAACTGCGACTCTCAAATTTAACAATGCTGACATGCATGAGAAGATGCCCAATGTATTTCACGTCTACAATACTGTATCAGATCCATCCAGAAAGAATTGAGAGACAGAGAAATCACTTGCATGAAAGTCAATATAGACATCAATCTAGATTGTAGTCTCAGGCGTGTGTCTAGATATCAGCCCATGCTCTGTCTCTTGCTTCCCATTCTGTCCATTGGCATGCTGGGACCCACTGGATAACAGCAAAGCCATCTTGTTACTTTTGCAAGGACTTGTCGCCCTAGAGCTGGATCTCATTGTACCAGGAGAAGGGCTCCCAGATAGGGAGGAAGAGGAAGAAGAGGTACAGGGGCCCCAGCCTGGAAGAAGGCCTGATGTCAGACGAGAGCCACCAACTCTGCTGAATAACATTGGGCTGGGTTGCATTGGGGCCAGGGTCTGCTGACTGCCGTTCATGCAAATGGAGCTGGTGTCTGTGTAGACCTGGTTGGCCGAGGCTGTCTGGACGCGGTAGTTGTACGCCCTCCAGCCCTGTTGTTTCCTCTGCTGACACTGGCACCGTAAGATCCGAATGAAGGCCTGCTTGAACTCACGGCTGTAACAGGGGTAAATAATGGGGTTCAGGCAGCTGTTGAAGTAACCCAGCCAGAAGATCACTTTGAAGAATGTTTCAGGAGGACGTAAACTGGTGTTAAACGACCCTAAAAATCGGAGACATAAAAGGGAATATTTGTAAACAAATCTGCATGCTTTTTCATCTTTCACCAATAGATGGCAGCCTTTATCAACTCACACGTAAACTACAGAAATACAGAATCAAAACAATTAAGATTTTGTAATAATAATATGTTGTAATAAACATATTTCCCCCAAATTCTCTAATGTTATGTGAACAGATGTTTTACTTGAGTGTGTCTCATTAGTCTCATGACTAACAGTACAAAATACATTTAAATTTCCTTAAAATCGGCATAAATTAAAGTCAGTACAACAAAAACCATGGTGTGTACAAATAATTTTTTTTTTTTTTTTTTGCAGTTTGATAATGCAAATGAGGTGGGATAAATTTAACTCTCATTAAAATGTGTCACAAACACTTTTTTCTGCTTTAAACTAATTATAACTGGATGTTTTATGCATTTTTACAATGCAAGTGGGACGATATGATTACTTTTAATATAAATGTGCCACGAAGGCAAAAATATCTCTACATAAAACTGATATAAATCTATATATAATATATAAATAGTATTAAATAAAATTTATATAATAATAAAATGTTCTCAACAATCAAATTTGAGCAAAAATATAATTCCTTATTTCTGTGTTTTGCTATTGGGATGGAATACGATCTGTACATGGTTTAATGAAATTAAGTTTTATCTGTCATATTTCTAAGCCTCTAATTCAACATTAAGTCTGACCCGGTCTTAAAAAGTAAGTCTATTTTTTGAACACTCTCATCCTGTCATAAAGAGCATAATTTGAATAACCCATCCTTTGCTGTGCACTCTGTAAGCTTTTATTAAAATGGTTATCTTAAGTTTTTAAATTCCAAAATCTATGTTTTATGAGGAAAAATTATAGTGCTTTTACAATTGTACTCCAGCTTAATTCAACTGTCTATTTAAAGGAACAAGCCAGAAAATCGGTCTCTTAGATGTCCCATTTTCTAACTGGAAGTCTTAGGTTTCTATACTCCCCTGGTTTCCAAAACATTTTTAGAAAGTTCACACAGATCCATCATGCTTTTCCAGACTCTGACTGTAGCTTATCTTCACTCATGAGTTTACTAACTCACTCTTCCCTGAGGAATTCACCGCTTTTTCACTCGCTTGATGCAAATGCATGATGTGCAGCCCATACACATTTTTAGCTCTGATCGTACTAATTAGACAAAATCTTTTCCTCTTTTAATCTTAAAGTTTCAAAGTTTATATATGTTGTACTTCAATAATTCCTCTAACAGGAACAGGATGGATGAATGAAGTGAGTGATTTGGTCTAATTCGCTATGGAAGGTATCAGTACAGAGCCGTATGAGACTTGGGTTCATTACCACACTTCAAGAAGAGACACAGGTGTGAGGCCTCCGGTCAACTCCTGTCTCTGCCAGTAAGTGAATTATTCCATTACGTTAAGATGTTCTCGCCTCTTCCTTCTCTAAATCACATGTCACTCAGACATCTCTCAGCCGGAGCAGCTATAAATTAAGACAATCTGCACTATAAGAAGTCAACAAACAATCTTGCAGCAACCTTGTTCCTTTAAGCAAGTGGTTTCTGTTCTGTTATCCAACTGACATTTAGAGAAACCTTCCTGCTTTGTTATTTAGTTGTTTAGTTCATCTGTGATTAAATAAAGTCTGTAGAAATCATTGCCAAAAATAGTTCGAACTGCCCTGAGAAAACACATTACTTGATGGATAAACTCTCATGTGGCCTGGTGGCAAAGTGGTCATTGATTTTATCTGTATTAATTCTGCATTGAGTCTACCATTTAGAAATTAATTTAATTATAACATAAAGCAAGTAAATTAATGTTTGAAGCATTTTGAGCTTAATCAAAACTCAACAAACCAATTGTGGAAATAAAACACAATATATCGTGATTAAAAATGAGAAAGTTAAAGCAAGTCCAAATCTTGATGCAGTGTAACCAGAAATGACAATCTTCTCATACACCAGTTCATTCCAATATTCATAACATGGCATATGAAAACAAAGGCTACTCAAAGAAGGGAAGTTAACTCCTCAAGGTCAAACACATGGAATATATATTTTCCATCAAAATATTTCTTCACTCATTTGCAGGAAAAACATATCAACCCATCTGCTAATATGACCCTTTAGAAGGTAACTGGGAGCTGAACTTCTGGGTAATAAAGTGAATATAGGAGGGTGATTAAATTTTGCCCAGATTTTTCTGTAGTGGGAAAAGTACCTCTCCTATATTCCCACACCTCATCAGAAACCTCTGGGTTCAGACAGGGAGTGAGCCTGGGAATACAAGAGCTCTGAAGACATTGGCATCTCCAGTGCATTCCACCAGGAGACTTCAGCAAGCTTTAGGGACCGGCTTTGTAGTGACTCATCCATTGCTGAATTAAATGACCACACGTCAGGTTAACATGACAGACGTTGCTTTGCAACTCAAAACAACACATGAGTAAAGGCTTCATATGTTAGAATACATTGCAAAATAAAATCCAATGTGGTGTCATGAATTATGTTTTTGCAGTTAACCTTCTGCATCTGTTCCATTGGCTCTCGTCCATGACAGAATTTGAAACAAATGTATTGAACTTTAATAGTTTAGGAGGTTTTTGAATAAGGTCTGAGTGGGTACCACAAACACAGCATGAATTTACCAACGGAGCGTTCAAGCTGGAGATGTGTAGTTTTTCCTGGCAACAGGATCACATTCTAAAGTGTCAGAAATGGCACTATCTTGACATTCAATCTGTAAAATTACTGCCATGATTATTGTAAACAATATCACTATCAGTGTGACTGTGCAACTGTTCATTCAACTGTAACAGCCTTGCATATTTTAGTAGTAACTACTGAACAAAAAATAAACTATAAGGACACTATTATTTAAAATATAATATAGCATGATATTTTACTATTTTATGATAAATATAATATTTTAAGATGAGGTCTCTTGTAATGCAAGGAGCAATACCAGCAAAGGGCCCAAATGAAAGTATAAAACAGGCCTATATGCTCCAAAATATATTTGGCTTGTACGACATCGTCCTGGTTCCCTGCTGATATAATGTGCACTGCATCTACATCACATGCTTCTACAGCCGACAGAATCATTTGCATGCATTCTATTGTTAATCATCCACCTCAGGAACGGCTGTAATTGGCAATGAATTTCACATGCTGCTACAAATATTTATAAAAATCAAATTATTGTGGTAATGTCACATGGGTTGGTCTTTCACTTATCCAACAAGGTTAAACTTTATTTCTTATGATAGACTAATGGGGCAGCTGCACAGACTGTCTCAAACAGTTTTTCCAACAAGGACAAAAAATTTAAATGAAATGTAAAAATTACTTTTTTTGTCACTTTTCACATATAATGTTCAGCAAAAATATTTGCTACAAACTTTAAAACACTGTTTCATTATCTGATCTGAAAAATTATTAAATAATAATAATAAGTTTAGGGGCAAAAAAGTTTAAAGTAGTGCCTGTCGTGTTCAAATTTAAATTATAGCTACTGCATTTCGTTTTGATACTTTTACATTTAGCACCACGGACACTCACAGGCTGAAAGCATAAAGCTTATATAGCTATTATCCATCACGAATCTACCTAAAATTCAGTTTAAAAGATATTTCAAATAAGTGAAACATTTAACTTAAAAAAAATGTTGAATGTAATATAAAATAAAATTATTTGTTGACAGTGGAACCTAAAAGTTTGTCTTTCGTGTGTTATAATTAATAAACCATCATACGTACCGATGGGTAATGCGAGGAAAAATGGTAACCAGCACAGGATAAACATGCCCACAACAACACCAAGCGTTTTAGCAGCTTTCTTTTCTCTAGAAAACTTGAGCAATTTGACTGTCAGCGAGCTCCTCATGTGGCCTTTGCTGCAGTCATCCTGCGTCTGAGAGCCTTTATAATGAATCCGGAGCGTCAGCTCGTTGGAGTCCATGTGCTCCTTCATCACCCCAGCCTCGAGGTTTTTAGTGGTTCTTTTGGCTACTATATACACTCGAAAGTACATGGCCAGAATCACCGCCAAAGGGATGTAGAAGGAGCCCAGCGAAGAGAAGAGCGCGTAAAACGGCTCCTCCGTGATGAGGCACACCGTCTCGTCCTCCGAAGGAGGCTCTTTCCACCCGAGCAGAGGTCCTATGGAGATGACAAAGGCAAGAATCCAAACACCCAGCATGGCCAAGAGCGCCCTTTTCTCGGTCACAATGCTCGGGTACTGCAGCGGGTAACGCACCCCGATGTAGCGGTCTATGGAGATCACGCACAGGCTCATGATGGACGCGGTGCAGCACAGCACATCCACCGCAGCCCAGATGTCACAGAAAATCCTCCCGAACACCCAGTAGTTGAGAATTTCACGCGTGGCGGACACCGGCAGGACAGTTGTGCTCAGCAACAGGTCTGCAATGGCTAAATTGATGATGAAGTAGTTGGTTGGGATGCGCAGGTGCCTGTTGCACACTACGGAGAGAATAACGAGAATGTTGCCCACGATAGCAAACACAATAAAAGCGCCCAGAACCATGCCCAGCGGAATCGCACGGCGGAGGCTGAACGAGCTCGGTTCGGTCCCGTTGCCCGCGGAGCTCGAATTGGAGACGTCGGACAGTTCGGAGGAAGCATTACTCAAGAAGTTCACGGCATGATCTGTATCAGAACTCATCTTGCCTCTGCAGTACCTCCATACCAAAGTAAGAAGAGGATTCACCGCCAAAAGCGCAAATTGTTATTTCTGGTTGCCAAAGAAAGAAAAAAAGATAGAAAATGACAAATTCAAAGGATCCTTAAGCTCTGTTGCGCAACAAGTGCGAAATAGGAAAAGTCAATAATTGTAAACGTTGCATAAAGTCCAGCTGAAGATGTGGTTGTCCGAGTTCTCCGCAGTGTCTCTCCCGGTGTTCCCGGTTGATCTGCCTCTGACCACTCCTGCATTCACCAAACCCCCTCCCCGATGGAGACTATACAGGCAGCAACGGAGAGACCTCGCAAAGCAGAATATTTTCAGGGCCTCTGAACCTCTATACTTATGGCAAGCCGTTGTAACCTTTAATTCCCAAAATGTACCTGTATCTGCTTGTTTTTCTATAACGGGTAATCTAAAAATAATTTATTGTCACACAATCCTTGTATATCTCTGTTGTAAGTTACACATATTTACTATAGGTCTACAATAACAATAAATTATGTTTAATTACATGCAGCAAACACTAATCTTAACCCTAAGCGCATGCTGCTTATTATTATTAGTTACTCAGTACTTCATGTATAATAACAGTGTAACAAGAACACATTAAAATAATGTGTAACCAACTTTTTAACTGAACTATAATTTAGCCATTTACAAATTGTAAATACTAGTATAACTACTGAGATAAGAAATGTTGGTTACACTTTATTTTAAGGTGTCCTTGTTAAGGTTTAATTGTACATTTAAGTACTGAGTAATATTAATTAACTTCTTGCTATTTGGTTATGTTAGGGTTTGGCTTAGGGTTACTTTCATGTAATTATGCATAATTAATTGTAATTACATGAAACGTGTAACAAGGGTAACACTTTATTTAAGGTGCCCTTCTAATACATTTTACATGTACTTACTATTATAGTAACACTAAATTATGCATAATTACATGCAAGTAACCCTAAACCAAACCCTAATCCTAACCCTAACCATATAGTAAGTACATGTAGTTGATTAATAATACTCAGTACTTAAATGTATAATTAGACTGTAACAAGGACACCTTAAAATAAAGTGAAGTGTTACCAAAATGTTACTAGTTTCAAAAACAGGCACTACAATCAAATAAATGCATACTAGTATACAAATGATCGAAATATGAATCAGTGCCACCAATAATTCAAATAGATTCTAGTTGGAAATGAAAAGTTGATATCTGAGCCACTATTTATTTGATGATATTCAATGGCACAAATGTGTGATTTGTTACCTAAAGCTCTGAAAATGTTGTTGTCTCTTTTAGAACAATGACTATTTTAATAAATACAAGTCATACTAATTAATAGTTACTAGAGAAATTGAAAAAGATACTAGCTATTTACTAGTAATATAAATTTAGTACTACTAACATAAAAATAAATGGTACTGTAGTTTATTTTAAAGAATAAAATGTTACTCGTCATGTACACCTATTTAGCCATCATGCTGACCGATATAAATTTTAATAAATCAGTCACTTGAGCTTCACAGCTTGCTGTCAGGTAATGCAATACAATGTCAACTGGACAGCATGCCAATGGACATACCAACCACGCTATTCTTAGGATCATTTGCGATTTAAAATATGGAAAACTTGCAAACAATATCAAGGTTGTTGATGCACGGTGGTATCTAGGTGCCCATTTCAGTCTCACAAGGACTGCGCAGTTACGCAGTTATACAATACCAATCAGTCACACATGCCATATGTCCACAAGTTTCTAAAAACATTTATTTTTAGCTCTTAAGTACCACTTTTAACCCAAAAACACATTTTCTTGTGTCTGGTCCTAATGTACAGCACAAATGAACCGCACAAATCACAAAGTCATTCACTGGCAAAAGTCTCCACACTGTGCCATCTTTAAAGACTGCCATGAGTGTCCAAATATTCCTGAAAATCATCTGTAATTTTATAAACTAGCCACTAACTCAATCTCTTTGCAAATGCCAGCCAAACAGGAATATACTTTGACAGTGATGAAGTACTTAATGGCTTGCACCAAAAAGCAAAAACAGAAAACAGATAACTCAAACAGATGGATGAAAACCCCCAGAAGTCAACTAATTTATACAGAAATCAAAGTAAATTACAGCTATAGCAAGAGCCGTGAAAGTGGAAACAAGCCTGCTGTCATGCAGGAATATCCTCATTGTGCTGAAATTAAATGAGCCTTGCTATTAAAAATTCAGAGAATAGGCTCTGACATAGTTTAGAGAGGCATAAAAGTGAGCCCAAACCTTAAGGATTGTTCATTACGAAGTGATACAGACACAGCAAAAAGATTAAGGAGTCTTAAACTGCACTCCCACCAGAGGCTAATGGGAAACAGCAGAGCATGTGACGTAAACTGGAAAGTTATATGCTTTGTGGATGGGTCGGTAGGTGATGGCACCGAATGTATGGCTGATGCATTTCAACCCAGACGCCAGTGCTGAGCTCAGGAGAAACAGCAGCCAGACCACTATGTGACCAGTGCAATAAATACACATGCATGCACACATACCCCATGGCACTGTATAGCTCTTGAAAACCATCCAACTATTAGCTCAAACACACTCCAAGTGAATTAAGATTATTACATTTAATACTGTTGCCGCTTAGGATGATGAATTGCAGAAGGTAATGTGAAGTGAAAGGTGAGATTTAAAGGCAAGAAAATGCTGAGTTGTCAGCCGCACCACACTAAACTGCAGCATCTTCTCCCAGTGCAATGGCAAGCATATGTCAAATGGCAGAGTGACAGTATATATATTCCATATTGGACAGAAAGCATTTCTTTATAGGAATAATTCTCTTGAAGCATTTACATTTACATTATAGCCACAGAAATATGTCTTGAATAAAGAATTGCTTTTAAAATAATGAATCAAAATATTCATTGTTTTGTGAAAAGATATTTAAAAAAGAACAGAAGAGCTAGAGGTGTTTTCTATGCAGTGCACATAATTAAGTGGGCATAATAAAGCTTGGAAAGGAAGTATAATTAGTAGGCATCCTGTGAGCTGTAATATCGCAGATGTCAAATTGTTTTGTTCATCTTCCATAAGGACGAAAAACACTTTTGTCTATAAAATGGGCTTATTAAAATTCATGTTGAATAGTCTATACCAGTCGAATTGATTTTGTTTCAGTCCCAGATTTTTAATTGGACATCAAATAGTAGCCAACAAAATACCAAATAAAGTGTTTATTGTACAAATATAAACAAAAACATCCTTAGAAATCAAAAACATACATGTATTAATTAGGGCTGTCAAATGATTAATCACGATTAATCACATCCAAAATAAAAGTTTTGTTTACATAATATATGTGTGTATACTGTGTATATTTATTATGTATATATAAATACACACACATGCATGTATATATTTAAGAAGAAAATGTTATGTGTATATATTAAATATATTTATATATAATATAAAATATAAGAATATAAATATATAAATGTATATACATGTAAATATTTTCTAAATATATAATTTATGTGTGTGTATTTATATATACATAATAAATATACCCTGTATACACACATATATTATGTAAACAAAACTTTTATTTTGGATGTGATTAATCGTGATTAATCATTTGACAGCCCTAGTATTAATATTATATCTTGAATCATTAACAAATTCTGAAAAAATTTTGGTTTCTGAATGTCTCTTAAATTCTTGAATATTGATGGTTTTGTAACTGTTTTATAAGTTGGCAATTTTGTATGAATTAATGTGATTTGCTTCAAACTAAAATGTTTTTTTTTTTTTTTTTAAGATGATAATGATATGATAAGGGAACGAGCGTTGTGTGAGACGCTAAGGGGTAAACTCCTGTTTTACTCTGTACTAAAGCCTGATTTGTTCACCTCTGTGTAGCTGCACAAACCAATGGCACTTTAGCCCACCAGAAAGGGCAGAGACGACCCTTCTATAAGTCAGCTCAGAGTGCCATTCATCAGAAAATTTGACTAAAGTGACAGTCATCGATTTGCGTGCAGCTTATAGCACGGCAGTTGATGCAAAGCTCGTTCTCTTATCTCAGGGAACCGAGGTTACATCTGTAACTGGATCATTCTCTTTTGAACGGTCTCTCCCATTGCATGAAATGCTAAGGGGAATGCATCCTATCACGCCACACTATGAGCAGGTACAGGACATCCTGCTCTGCAAGCCCAGTCTCGGATCACTAATAAGGATCCTGAGAATATGAGCACATTGTGTCCCAAGCTAGTGGCTGAGAAGCATTAATACAACCAGCTTCGCCCAAGGGGGAAGAGTGGTACATCAAACTGAAAGAACTCATCTGTAAAGCAGGGACATTTAAGTTATAAAATCTGGCAAATGTGGATGGCGATGACCAGCTGGCGGCCGCACAGATCTCGCCAATAGAAATTCCAGTGGACCACACCCAGGAGGAGGCCATCCCTCTTGTGAAATGGGCCCTCACACCTATAGGGCATTGCAAGTCTTCTGAGGCATGAGCCAAGGCTATCGCATCAACGATCCAGCGAGAAAGTCACTGCTTTGTGGCCAGCAGTCCTTTATGGTGGACTCCAAATCAAACAAAAAGCTGCTCTGACTGTCTAAACAGGCTAGAGTGCTCTAGGTATACTCTCAGAGCCCTTACTGGAAAGACCTTAGGAACATAACCATGTCTTGGTTTTAGAATGACTTTACAGTTATAAGGCCCAAACTCAAGACAGAAGGCAGTGATTGACAGCACTTGCAAGTTACCCACTTGCTTAACCAATGCCAAGGCAAGGAGGAGGGCCATTTTAAGGGCCACAAACTGGCAGAACTGAGCGGCTTACATTTACATTTACATTTATTTAATCATTTAGCAGACGCTTTTATCCAAAGAGACTTACAAATGAGAGCAATAGAAGCAATCAGACCAGTGAGAGAACAACAACAGTATACAAGTGCCATGACAAGTCTCAGTTAGTCTAGCACAGAACACATAGCTATGTTTTTTTTTTCAAGAATAGAATATAATAGAATAGAAAAAAAAGGTAAGAGCTAGTATTAGTTGGTCAAGTGCTGGCGAAAAAGATGTGTCTTTAGATGTTTTTTTTTTGAAGATGAGTAAAGACTCAGCTGTTCGAATTGAGATTGGGAGGTCATTCCACCAGCTGGGCACAGTCCAGGAAAAGGTCCGTGAGAGTGATTTTGAACCTCTTTGGAACATTCAGGAAGGCCCGCCAAGAGAGCATTACAATAGTCCAGTCTGGAGAGAACAAGAGCTTGGACAAGAAGTTGTGTGGCTTGCTCTGACAGGAAGGGTCTGGTCTTCCTAATGTTGTATAAGGCAAATCTGCAGGACCGGGTCGTTGTAGCAATATGGTTTGTGGAGCGTAACTGATGATCGATCACAACTCCTAGGTTTCTGGCTGTCCTGGAAGGAGTTATGGTTGACGAACCCAGATGTATAGAGTAGTTGTGATGAAACGATGGGTTAGCTGGAACCACAAGCAGTTCTGTCTTAGTAAGGTTGAGCTGAAGGTGATGTCCTTCATCCAGCTAGAAATGTCTCTCAGACAGGCTGCAATGCGAGCAGCTACCGTCGGATCATCTGGTTGGAATGAGAAGTAGAGTTGAGTGTCATCAGCAAAGCAGTGATAAGAAAAGCCATGCTCCTGAATGACAGATCCTAATGACGTCATATAGATGGAGAAGAGAAGTGGTCCAAGCACTGAGCCTTGAGGAACCCCAGTAGCAAGGAGTTGTTACCTCACCCCTCCAAGACACCCTGAAGGACCTACCTGAGAGGTAGGACTTAAACCACAGGAGCGCCGTTCCAGAGATGCCCATCTTTCTGAGGGTGGACAGGGGAATATGGTGGTTAACTGTGTCAAAAACAGCAGACAGATCCAGCAAGATGAGTACTGAGGATTTGGAAGCTGCTCTCGCCAGTCGCAAGGCTTCAGTAACCGAGAACAGGGCAGTCTCAGTTGAGTGGCCGCTTTTGAAGCCAGATTGGTTGCTGTCCAGGAGGTTGTTCTGTACAAGAAACATAGAGATGGTTTCTTAACCAGTGGACTTACCCGAGCCTGCTTATATGCTGTGGGAAATGTACCAGAGTGAAGCAAGGTGTTGATAATGTGAGTAAGTGAAGGTATGACTGAAGTAGAAATGGGCTGAAGGAGGTGAGTGGGAATAGGATCAAGTGGACAAGTAGTAGGATGATTGGAAAGGATAAGTTTGGAAACGTCCATCTCTGAGAGTGGAGAGAAGGAGGAGAGAGAGTGTGTATTAGTTGTTATGAAGTTATCATCAGTCTGCAGTGTGGAGAATTGGTCACTGATGGTTCTTGTCTTATTTGTGAAGAAAACTGCAAAGTCATCAGCTGTAAGAGTGGATGGAGGAGGACAAAGAAGAGAAGTGAAAGTTTTGAAAAGTGTGCGAGAGTCAGAACAGTTGTTAATTTTGTTGTGGTAGTATGTTGTTTTAGCAGTGAAGACATTTGCAGAGAAGGAAGAGAGGAGTGACTGATACACACTGAGGTCGGTAGAGTTTCTTGATTTCCTCTCTGCAGCCCTGAGTTTAGAGCGATGTTCACAGAGAACATCAGACAGCCAGGGGGCAGATGGGGTGGTGCATGCTGGTCTGGATGACAGTGGGCAAAAGTTGTCCAAGCAAGAGGTTAGAGTGGAGCAAAGAGTGTCAGTAGCACTGTTCGTGTCCAGTGCTGAAAACTGAGAGAGTGAAGGAAGTGAGGATGAAACCATAGAGGATAGACGAGAGGGAGAGAGGGAGCGTAGGTTGTGTCGAAAGGTGACCTGCGGAGGAGTGTGTGGAGTAAGTGTGAGGTTAGAAGTGATGAGGAAGTGAGAGGGGGCCCTCTCAGGTGCCTGCAGGACTAATAAACAAATCCCAAGATGGAACAGTCTGAGGGGGAGAAGGATTCAGCCTTTGTGCACCGTTCAAGAACTTAACAATCAGGTCGTTTCTGCCGATCAGTTGGCTAGCTTAAAGAGAATGGTTTGCTGCGATAGCTGCTACATACACTTTGAGCGTGGAGGGGGCATGCCCCTTATCCAGCAGCTCTTGCAAAAAAGGTTAGCACATGGGACACATCACATGATATCGGGTCTAAACTTCGTGCAGAACACCAGTTATGGAAGACTGACCATTTTAGGCTGTAAAGTCCTCTTGTAGACAGCTCTCTTGCTGCCAACATTTCTAGGCAGCTGATATGCAGGTGTTGCTCCAGGGCTGACCAGGAGCCAAACGCCGGATTGCCCTCCAACATGGCGCCCCAACCTGAGTTGGATGCATTCGTTGTGACTACCTTCCTTCTGGAGGTCAGGCCTAACCTTGTTCCTGTTTGGAACAGGTGAGAGGTGGTCCAGGTGGCCACAGCCTTGATACAGCGGTGGTCTACCCTGACAGGAAGCCGCCCCAGGCACTGTGTGGGGTGGAACACAGGCTTTGAGCCAAAACTGAAGGGTTGCATGTGAAGCAGGCTAAGAGGAATTATAGAGGGGGCGGCCACCATAAGGCCGAACAACCTTTAAAAAACCTTTGGGGGGTGTGTCGACCTTGGTTTGAGAGACGCTGCCAATCGAGTCTATAATTGTTCCCAAAAAGACAGCTTGCTGTCTGGGCAACAGCTGACTCTTGTGCAGGTTGATGATCAACCCGAGGTGCTCTAAGTGCCTGAATAACAGCTCTCTGTGAGCAGCCAACTCCCATTCTGACCTGGCTAGAACCAAAAATATGTTCAAAATATGGATTCCCATCTGTCTCAGAGAGGAAAAAGCCGCATCTTTGCATTTCGTGAAAATGTGCAGGGCCAGAGACAGTCCAAATGAAAGGACTGTATATTGATAGGCCACTCCCTCGAACGTCAATCTCAAGAATGGTCTGTGATGGAGAGCCATGTGGATGTGAAAGCATACATTTTTCAGATCCACTGTCAAAAACCAGTCCTCAGGGCAAATGTGCGCGAGGATCTGTTTTATAGTTAAGTGAGTGGTTCAGATATCTGAGATCCAGAATGGATCTGAGCCCACCATCTCTCTTTGGAATGAGGAAGTAGTGGCTGAAAAATCCTGATTTGCTGTTCGCTGTTGACACTACTTCCACAGCACCTTTTGCAAGCAATGTCTGCACTTTTTGTCAGAGAACAAGCGCTTCGTTGTCCAGAACAGAAGTTTGAATAAAGCCTCTGAAGCAGGATGCCCATCAAGCGAACTAAAGTGAGTAACCTCGCTGAATTGTTTTTCAAACCCATCTCCACACTCCCGGAATGGGTGCACAAGACATGAAATGGGAGGCGAGAGGGTTTATTTTTGCAAATGAGAGCTCGCTGAGAGAAGGCGGGGAACTTGCATTTGCGCGAGTGTGTAAAGAGGAAATTTGCTCTTTATTGAATGTGGGTACGCTATCGCAGCAGTAAAACATTTGGGTACATGCTTCACCTGCAGGACGTGACCCGCTGAAAATGAAACTCCATTGCTCAGAGGTGCTCGGAGGGATGGAGGATGAAAGCGAGCTGAGGTGAGAGCAGAGCCCCTCCTCTTCCTCTCTAGTACATCAGGATGACTTGGGTGGCTCGGGGTCCAGCACAACTCGTGGGCGGGAACCTTAGTGCTTTGGAAAGGGGAAGCGTTTTGCCATCTGGGGGTGCTGTTGCAGCCCAGGCTCAGATTTCCGTTGAGGCTGAGGCTACACCGGGTTTACAGGCTGAGTGGCAGGATTCTTCTGGCAGCCTGCATCCATGGGGCAAGGGCACTTTGGGATGAAGTGACGCAGTGCCTGCGATATCTTCTGAGCCGCTGCAAACCTTTCTGCAAACCCGTCCACAGCGGGGCCGAAAACAGGCCCTTCGGTGAGACTGGTGAGTCAAGGAAAGCCATCTTTTCAGCATCCCTGATCTCAGTGAAGTTTAACGAGAGGTGGCACTCCAGCACCACCAAACTGACAATGGTCTTGCCGATCACCTGCACCATTGCTTTCGTGGCACACAGAGCTAGGTCTGTTGCTGTGTGCAGCTCTTTGAAAACCTCTTGGTGTTCTTGGCCAGGCTCGTCCATACTGTGGAGAAGCTTGGCTTGAAAAACTTGGAGAACCGCCATTGTATGCAGCACCGACCCTGTCTGGCCAGACGCTGCATAAGCCCTATTGGCAAGTGCCAAGGTGGTCCTACAGGGCTTAGAGGGATGCGCTGCATGGGCCTTTAATCTGAGGGCAGATGGTGGGCACAGATGAGCAGCAACTGCTCCCTCCAGAGGGGGGAGATTGCTGTATCCCTAGGGCCAAGTAGGGGGCATGCCATGCCTTGGTGAGCTTGTCATGAACTGTAGGCAAGAACGGGGCAGGGCTTTGGGGAGAGGACTGTTGATGGCTTCCTGGCAGGTACCACTCATCTAACAGGCCACTCGAGGCCCAGATCCTCTACCGCTTTCGACAGGACAATGAGAAGCGGGAACAACTTCGGGCTCTCCGCCGGAACCTCCCCACTCTTCTGCATCAGACGCAGCCAAGGACATGGAGTCATCAAAGTCCTTGATGATGATGTCCTCTTCAGATGCACCAAAAGAGACCAAGTCACTCGCAGCCGAAAAGGGGCGCTGGTCTTCTTGTGTGAAGCACACCGGCGAGACGAGAGAATGCGGGGAGGGCAGAGCATGCGGGCGCTGAGCCGATGTGATAGAGCTCGAACCCGCTGATATAAAATATATATAAAAGGGTCGGCTCCGCCCTTTCTGGCAGGCTAAAGTGCCATTGGTTTGTGCAGCTACACAAATGTGAACAAATCAGGTTTCAGTACAGAGTAAAACAGGAGTTTTCCCCTTAGCGTCTCACATAATGGGAGAGACCGTTTGAAAGAGAACTAAGCATGGCAGTCCATGCTTGGCTTATTTAAATTAGAATTCACCGCAATTTTGCCAAAACATAAAGCAGTTATGAACTGCCAAGAGAATGTGCTGTTGTGGGAATGTGTCAACTATTAAAGGAATAGTCCCCCCAAAATGAAGAAATTATGTTTTTTATCTGCTGTTTGGACTTCCTTCTGACGACACCGATTCACTGCAGCAGATCCATTGGTGAGCAAGTAATGTGATGCTAAATTTCTCCAAATTTGTTCCGATGAAGAAAAACTCATATACATGGATGATGAGTAAATTTTCAGCAAATTTTCATTTTTGTGTGAAATACAAAGTTCTGGCATGAAACTCTAGATGGCGCATTCCGATAGATCTAACTGAATATGACATAATGACATCATTATCACATGACACAGCAGATTGGTTCTCTCCTGTATCAGTAACCTATGAGCTCGCTGCTCAACATTTAAATACTTGGCAGTGTTTGCTGTAGCAGTAGCAGTGCACTTCAGAAACCCTCCACCTGTATAGAACTGCTATGGGGTGATGATGTATGCTATGGGGGTTATTTGTTGTATTGTTAAATGTGCAGCAGCAATATTCCTTACATGCTCACAGCAGCAAGTTGTGGATGTATTGGCAGTAGCAAGTCTCGTACTTGCTGCGCCGCAGCAGCGTAACAGATCTATTCCGCCAAGATCAAACACATTAACATTGTTATGTACATTACCATGCAAATCACTCAGAGAGCTGTCATGACACAACTATTCATTTAAGCTTGGTGTTACATTTCTAAAGAAATTAAGTAATACCAGCTGACTATATATTTGTATTTTTGTAAAATAAAAGTTCAAACCTAGACTCATTGATTGTAAAATTTGTGGCTGTGGTGAAATTTCTGCTAAATTATATCACAAATGTGCTTCATGCAAGTTTAGTGAGTGGTGCTAAAAGTGCACTCAATTTTATCTTAAACAAAGGTGAATCAGGCAATGTTTTATTTTGTTGTTTGTTTTGTTGTTTTGTGGCAGTTCGGAAATGAAAGGTCTGGTGAGTGGCTCTAAAAGGTTAATGCTCATTTTTGTGAGGCACATTTTTTCACATGATGATGTTACAAAGTACTCATGGGTATTTTAGGATTAGGACTCCTCCTACAAATTGCTTAAACCTTAAAGTTTTTATCACCAGTTTTCATCTACACGTCCCTGTCACACAGGTTTGCTTAGGACTAAGTGCTGAAATAATTAGTATGTTCTTAAGGGCTATTTAATCATGTGCGAATGAGACAACTGAGAACGATGGTTATAATATTATGGTATCCATTAGTATTTCAGAAAAACATTAATCCTCCAGTCTTGTATGAAGGGCACAGACCATTATGGAATCCAAGCTTTTCTGAGCGACTCCTGTTATGGAAGCAAGAAAAACTCATCGTAATTCATCTGTCTGGATTGTGGCCAGACATTTAGCTGCAAAGCAGAGCTGTGAGGGTTTTAGCGAGACAAGCAAATAATATTATGCTCAAATTCTGTGGTTAGGTATATAGATAAATACAAAGGTTTGCTTAATAAAGCAAAAGTGATTGTAAAAGTTTTGCTTATGAACTATGAACTTTCCGGTTATAGGGTAAAAATGTATGCTGTCTCGAAATGACAAATACTGTTATGCTATTTAACACCAAAACAAAGATTTAATCCTTGACCCTGAATTCCTTTTGAACACTGCTTAAAAAGCTGTGATGGAGATAACGAAGCTAGACAGTTATGTAACTCTGTATATAAAAATGTATTTGCTTATATGTGTGGGAACACTGGAATTTTGCCACCCTGCTATTTCAAAATCCTCCCTTACATAAAGCAGTTGTAAAATGACTGGTGTATAAATATAAAATACATTCAGATGTATATTAATGATTCCCTATAGAACCATTTATTTACTAAAGGATCTACAGTACATATGCCTCATATGGTATTTTACTGCAAGAGTCTATTGTTTGTTCTCATGTCTTATTCCCATGGCCTTTTCAGAAGTGGCTATTGAAAATTTTTATTCTGAACTTTTAAAATCTGTTATTCTATAGATATTCACTGGCGTTTAAAATTTTAGGGTCAGTAATATTATTATTATTATTTTTTTTTTTTTTTAGCTAGGGGCATCATTAAATTGCATAAAATCAACATATTAGAATAATTTCTGAAGGATCATGTGACACTTAAGACTAGATTAATGGCTGCTGAAAATTCAGCTTTATCATCACAAGAATAAATTATATTTAAATTATATTCAAACAGAAAACTGTTTATTTTAATTTTTAATAATATTTCTCTATTTTCACTATATTTTTTGTATCAAATAATTTCTGCCTTGTGAGCATAAAATATTCTTAACGTTTTTGCTTGAGTCAGCAGTTAATGAGAATACCTTCAAAATTTATGTTATTAAATTTTATGTTATTACTCTTGACGCCTGTGGAATATTCAAATCTGAGCCTTATTTTAAGAAACTGGTTTGGAAATATCATACTGTCTCATGGGACATGAGCCATTAGTGCATGAGATTCATCTTAGTATTAATATCCTGGATGTTATGATGGTAGCATCTTCTACTTGTGCTCCATATGCACTGGAACACAAAGTACCAGACATCTGTATAATTCACCCATTGCAGGAAGTGGCTCCTTTTGAATTACATAGATATTAGATACTTAGTGAAAATACAATCAAGTGACTATCATATAATGGGACCCTTTGTGGGTTACGTAACAAGCTTTATCTAAAAGTGATGCATAAAAATAAGTAAATTATCATAAACTGCTAAATTAGATTTCTATGGGAAAATATTCATAGGTTACATACTGATGTTAATGTTTTTGTTTTTTTCCTGCATTTCAGAACCAATTTCCTCTTTCTGCTTTGGGAAATGTACTTTATTATAATGTGGAACAGAATGGGACAGATGTAGATGCAAGAAATTATACAAGGGTCATATTGCCCTGATTAAAGGGAAAACTATCACAGACATGAATACTAATTTTTTACACTCATTACAGTGCATCCACAGTAGAGGAAAAAAGTCCTCTAAAGATAAAATTAACAGAGAAGAGTCAATAGGACCCATTTGCTCAGATCTGCATTGCATTATACATAATTACATTGCAGAGACTTTTATCCCATGCAACTTACCTTGAAAATCATAAGCAATCACATGCAGTTTGATGTAATCCCGAGTAAGCAGGAGCATGACTCTGAAAAAGCTGTGGGATGAGTAGGATGCTCATTGACATTCTCTGTGGAGTTTCTTGATTCAGTGCCATGTCACTGATGCATGTGTTCAATAAACAAAAGGAACAATGAGAGTGAAAGAAAAGCTCTTTAACTTGCATTTAGATATTTTAAAATAAAATAGCAGCTTTACTGAATAATCACAAAGCAGATAGCTGTCAAACTTGGCAATAAAACACATGATTTGTAGTTTATTGTTCATTAAGGGGTGCCATTTTCATCTTTGTGTTTAGCAATAAGGAAACTAAAAACACATTGTTTTATATTGGTAGCACTTGGTTCGTTTTTCTTCCTGCTATAATAACTGGAGATTTCTGCTGCATTAATGACATTCAAACACTCAATCCATTTTAAATAACCATCTCCCTCGTAAATAATAATAACTATTTACTTTCTGTTAACATTTAACCTAACCCTTAGTCCGCATTTGTAGTGCTGTCCTCCCTTGTGCTCAAAAACAGAGCCACCAAAATCCAGATGGCAGTCAAACTCTGGCTGCAGTTTGTTATTGTTTACTATGTAGCCTTTTGGTTATTATTTTGAAGCGCATTCAGTTTCATTAGCTAAGACTTTGTTAAATTCTCAAGTAACATTTTAAATTACAGCGAAGGAATGGACATCTGCATGTCATTCATATTTAATCCACAAATTCCCAGGTAATTTTGATAAATGTGTCCCGAAATAGATGGTACGAAGTTTAAGCAACTTCAAGATATGATCCACAGGGACCGTAGAAGATTCGCCATGCTTCCAAGTTTAAATGAGTTTTGCACATTTTCTCAGCTCCTGTGAGACTTTCTGGAAAAACAGCAACATTTCCCAGTCTGCGGCCCTGAAAAGATGTGATTTCACAGTGATTTAGCGTTCTCAGTTTGTACTGCTCAGCAGGTCTCTGTTGTCACTAGACTGGAATGAATGACGCTGGATGTATGTTGGAGCTTGAGGGTCAGCGGGCATCTATGCAGAGATAAGTTTCATCACAGCCTGATGTTCAAAAAAGACAGTAATCTGTCAAAATCTGAAGCTTCAATTGGGTTGCATGAAAGCTGCTTACAGCACAATCATTTAAAATGAAAAAGAACCTCTCCCTGAATGGATAGATCTGGCCAAAAGACATGGAAAAGAGTTAAAATCAACAGACACACAGCTCACTGTTGTTTCATACCTAATATTCTTGATGCAAAACTCAAAAAAGTTCAATGTTATCCCTAGTAAAAAAAAGTAACATTTAAAATACATTTATTTCATACAAAGTATAGTTCAAATCTATTAACATATTTACTGACATCCTGCTCGAGATTAACTGATATAAAAATTATAATTAAACTTTATTTGGAGTACTACTTGTGCACAATGCATATTTCTTAACATTAAGCCGAAAGTGTGTTCTAATGTCACTATTGATGAGGATTGTATGATTTTTTTTTTTTAATAATATCTGTCTTTAAAAGCAAGTTATTTAATGTGTAGCTGAAATATACTTGCAATAGTTCCACTTCAGCGCAATCAAATATACTTTTCGCAGTTAAAGTGCATTAAGTACAAAATTAATTGTTCCAATTTAGCAGACTAAAGTATTTTAGTATGCTAAAAGTACAATTGCAGAGTATTTTGCAAAGTACATAAATATGTAAATGTATTTACAGTATACTTAGCATGAAATAAATGTATTTCAAATACATTTTAGTGTATTTATTTTTCACTAGAGATTGCATAGTTCAGCACATAAAAACCGGTTTTAATAATGGTTGTACTTTACTAATCTACTACGCTATCAGGGAGGACATTCTTTGTTTATTTCCCTGCAATTATAAAGTTAGGAATGCTGGAGCTATACAATGAAAAACAACCAAATCACATTCCAGGAATGAGATAAAATTCAGTTTGGGCATTTGTAAATAAATCAGACGTTACAAAAATAGGCAGGCTAATTTTGTGCCATCTTGCATCCACGTGTTCTCTCCAAGACAAGAGATTAGAGGGACATTCTTCAAGCCACTGTTTTAATGGCCCTGTTTATTTTGCTCAAATATTATCTTGTTATATCACTAGAAGATGAATGCAGTGAAGTCTGGAGATCATGAGACCAGCTTGTGATTGAACCGTTCTGTGTGGCTGCATTCTGATTCATCCCCCAGACAAACCATTGTTTTCTGTTTGTTTGAGCGGAATAGCAGCTGTTCATCTGTACACTGAACACATGATTTGAGGAATAAAAATATATCATTATTGTTGTGCTGTAATGTAAACCTACAGGAGAAAACCAATGCTGTTTTAAAGGCTTTCAGAGTTTTATATGAGGAGACACTGGATGTTTTTATTATTTTTTATTTTATTTAGACAAACAGGTATTTATTCCGCATAATGGGGATTATTGACATGAAAGTGATATGCCACCCAAACATTAAAATGCAGTTATTGTTTATTCCCTCTCATGACATTTCAGATGTATATGACTTTCCTACTAAAAAATAAGCACAAAGATTTTTAGAAAAAAAAAATCCATCTTTGTGAATTAATATAATGCAAGTGTATGACAGTTATCCAGAAGCAGTGGCTTTTATTGTTAAAAATAATGTGAAATATATTTTTTTTCTTACACAAATCTATAGTTTTGATTCAGAAGATATTGATTTATCAACTGGGGTCATATGCATTATATGGATCACAGAGATGGGTTATTTTTCTAAAAATATTTGTGTTCCTCTGAAAAAAGAATGTCATCATACATCTCGAATGGCATAAGGGTGAGTAAATGATGAGAGAATTTTTATTTTTGGATGAGATATCCCTTTAATTCTGTAAAAATTAAAGAATACAATATGTATTTTTTTTATTCATTTGCACATTCCTATAAACTATTTTTATTTATTTTTAATATTATTCATTTGTTTACCAAAAATAAAATAAAATATATATTTTTTTACTTTACTTTTAATATTTCTGAGGTTTCCTCGTTTGGAATATGAAACAGTCTTTATGCAAATGTTACTTTAGAGTGAAAAAGTCTACAAAACACCTACAAACCTACAAAATCTCAGTTTCATTGAAAACAGAACTCTAATTTTACTACAGTATTCTTTGCCATGATTAATAATATTTCATTATGTCTCTGCTAAATTCACTCAGCACATCTTGGCCCAAACACCATAATGGTACTGTGTCTGGCATGACTAATTTACGGTGAAACAAATGACAGAAATCCATTGATTCTAACCGTCTGCATTACCAGACAGGCACGGCTTGTAGCTGTGTAGCTGAAGGGGTTCAGGAGTGACTTTGGAACAGGGACAGAGATCAAGCCGAGACAATTAAGGGTTAATCTCCTGAGGATGTTAGACTGATCACACCATACTTCCCTCGCTTCGCTTTAAACTCTGTGAATAGTCTCTCTTTGCCAACCTCACCTGTTACCACAGTGCTGAATTGAGGTACCGGTGTTATCATCAGAAAATCGATAGTGACTGCTATGGGCGAGTAAACAAGGTCAGACTGAACCACGTCTGATTCATCCGTGTCCATTGATAGTCCAAAATGGAATCATGATAAGTGCCGGGTTTTAGTTGGATTAATAAGATTAATTCGTCCACGCTATTACCTGGAAGAACTGGTGACGACAATAGTGTGATCTATTCAGGCTGCAGCTTTAACACGTTGGTTGCTTTTATAAAAATGAACTGATTCATGTACTTAATTGAATAAAAATCTAAAGATAATTAGGAAGATTGGATGCACGCAGTGTGCTGGGGAGGATGAACAACGCTTATCAATGGTTGCATTTGAAATGCATGTAAGATGACTAATTGAATGAATGAAGCATGAGGGCTAATGAATATGCATGAAGAATAAGAATTAGCCCTTAATTAGTCCTGGATGCTTAACAGTGAAGTCTGAGGTCTTTTTACATGCTCTCAAAGCTCTACATGAAATGACTACTTACATAGCCTTCTGTATATATAAATATCAGGACTCAATTAAATATACCAATTTTTTGGATATTGTGAAATATATTTATAAAATATTTTTCCTTATGGGATACACAAGTAATACATAGACATAGTGTGCTTGGGTTTTTTTTACGCTCCCAAATATAACATTTAGAGAAATGTAAATGCTCAACAATAAATAAAACAGAGGCTTAATCATCAAGCGGAGGGAAAAACCGGAAAGTTTCATGAGTGCTGACAGCTCTGTATACACTGCGTCAGCAAGACCACGTCTTCCCACCGAAACATCTCCCCTCTGAGCTGCAGCATGAGACAAACCACATCATGGCTCTCGGCCAGGAGGAACCACGACCGACTGAATGGAAAACACAATTCCTAATTACTCTGTTTATATTCTCAATGAGCTTTTTAGCTTTGTCCAACCCATAAATACACTTTCCATTACTGTTGCTAAGGACAGATAAGAGTGTAGTGCGCTGTTTAGGTTAATTTATTTTGAAAACAGAGTGTCCTCATTCACATTCAGACAGCGCTTTCATGGGAAATCTTTGGGAATCATGATGATTAAATCCTTTTAAAATAAATAAGTGGTCTCAAATGAAAAGTCTGAGCCTGGCGGATTACGTTAGGAGGGGTTTTCAGCAATGTGGAAAATCATCCAGTCTGGTGTAATCATGTAACAATACCTCAAACTAAAAAATAACTAATTCTATAATATACACTATAGTCAAAAGTTTGGACTGTTTTTGTTAACATTAGTTAACATGAACAAACTATGAAAAATACTTCTTAGCTAATTCCAGAATTTGCTAATTCATTATTAAAAGCAAAAGTCATGTCTGTTTTGTTTAAATATTATTTAATGGACCTGAGCTGACATTTACTGTGAATTTATGTATTTTTACTAATTAACAATAACAAAGATTGAAAAATACTTGTTATTAATTAATGCATTACCTAACTTTAACTAATGGACCAAATATAGCAATATATTACAATTTAAAATAACTGTTTTCCATTTAATATATTCAAAAATATATATAATTATATTAAAAGCATCATTACTCCAGTCTTCAGTGTCACATGATCCTTCAGAAATCATTCTGCTGATTTGCTGCTAAAGAAATTTTTTTTCGTTATTATAAATGTTAAAAA